>VDFB02046660.1:0-17330 GCA_007258455.2 Sequoia sempervirens
AAAGGATCCCAAAACAATTTGTGTCTTAGGGAAATCGGCCGATATAATGTTGGGAAATGTAGTCATCCCAAAGTATATTGACCCTGAAAGTCCTATAATGCAGATACATATAAATGGCCAAGTTGTAAAAAATGTTTTGATTGACTTAGGTGCTGCCATTAATGTCATGACAAAACATACTATGGACTCCTTAAATATTTCAAACATTAGGTCTACACCCACAGTTCTGTAGCTTGTAGACAGCTCCACAGTTAAACCTGATGGGATGATGATAGAAGTCTTAATTGTCACTCTTGAATCTTGAGGTATCACCACTTTAATTTTGTATTATCACGATTCCCGAGGCTTAACTTTGGGAGGTATCAGTTATCCCTTGGTAGGCCATGGTTATGGCTAAGCGTGCTTTTATAGGATGCCATTCTTGAGATATGACCATTTCGTGGGCAGTCCACAAAGAAATTGGCTTTGTATCTACCTGCTAAACCTCAACCAGATTTGTCCCAACCTATTTGGCCAAATGTGGGAGAAGAAACTGAAGAAGCCAATTCTTTGGCTTAATTGATGATGCTTCAAAATGATCCATTCTCTCAACTTCAAAGTGAAGATGCTTTGCTTTTTTTTTTTTTTTAATTCAATCTTGATGCAGATAATTTATCTGATCCAAGTGACAGTCAGCATCAATGTTTCCTGCAGCAGCTAGATTCCGAGAGTTCATTGCCTAAACTTCCGACAATTTTTCATAACTTGCTTCCATAAGAGGTACAAACATTACCTGTTGATTCTATAAGTAATCTCATTAAGCAGATAGAATTGTCTCCAGATCATTGTTTGAATGTTAATAGCAAGTTGTCTCAGTCTCAAGAGGATGACTTATTAAAAATGCTACAAGAATAGCATAAAACTTTTGCATGGGAATATGGGGACATGCAAGGAATCGATCCTCGAGTCTGTACTCATAGGATATATATCAAAGAAGATTGTTCACCAGTTAGACAACATCAGAGAAGAGTAAATCCAGCACTTAGAGAAATAGTGAAAAATGAACTTCAAAAGTTGTTTGATGCTGGTTTTATTTACCCAATTTCTGACAGCCAATGGGTTTCTCCATTAGTCATTGTCCCCAAGAAAGGAGGAAAATGGAGAGTATGTGTAGATTACAGAGAGTTGAACAATGCCACTAAGAAAGATCATTTTCCATTACCTTTTGTAGACCAAGTACTAGATTCACTATCTGGTAAAAGATATTTTTCCTTCTTAGATGGTTACAGTGGGTATAATCAGATAAAAATTACCCCTGAAGATCAAGACAAGACCACTTTTACCTGTCCATGGGGAACATTTGCTTATTCGGTCTTGCCTTTTGGCTTATGTAATGCACCAGCAACATTTCAGAGAGCAGTAATTAGTATATTTGCTAATATATCTCATGAATGTATGGAGATTTATATGGATGATTTCACTACATATGGAGTCACATTTGAAGAAGCACTGGTGAATTTAGAAAAAGTATTAAAAAGGTGTAGAGAGCAAAATTTGTCTCTAAACAGTGAAAAGTGCTTTTTAATGATGGAAGAAGGTATTGTCCTAAGTCATCATATTTCAAAGAATGGAATTCAGGTTGACCCTGCTAAAATTGAAGTTATTCATAATTTACAAACTCCTGCAAAACAAAAAGATGTTAGAAGTTTTCTTGGTCATGCAGGGTATTATAGAAGGTTTATAAAAGACTTTAGTAAAATTGTCAGTCCACTTTATGCTTTGTTAACAAAGGATTCCCAATTTGAGTGGACTGAGGCCTGTGAAAAATCCTTCCTGCAGCTAAAGGACTTGCTTACCAAAGCCCCTGTTCTTCAAGGTCCAAAATGGAACCTGCCTTTTCACATACATGCTGATGCATCTGATTTTGGTATAAGAGCAGTTTTCAGTCAATAAGAAAATTCAATTGAACATGCTATCTACTTTATCAGCAAAAACCTTCAAGGTCCTGAGCTCAACTATACTGTTACAGAAAAGGAATTGCTTGCAGTAGTATATGCTTTGAATAAATTCAGGCATTATGTCACAGGTTATCAGATATTTGTCCACACTGACCATGCAGCAATCAAGTACTTGATGAACAAACCTGCCATTTCTGGTAGATTGGCACGATGGCTCCTATTGTTACAAGAATTTGATATCACAATCATTGACAAACCAGGAAGAGCTAATGTTGTAGCTGACTTTTTATCAAGACTTCAATCAACTGCATCTGAGGAACATGGGGTCATTGATGATAGATTTCGAGATGAACACTTGTTGCCATTGTTGCATACACCTTGGTATCTGAGACATTGCTAATTATCTAGCGACAAAGCAGGAATACTGACTCATTTTTTCAAAAAGAAAAAGTTGTTGATAAGCGTTTAACTTTACGGATTGCAAATTATGTTCTATCTTGTACGATCAAGTAATGCGAAGATGTGTAAGAGAAGATGAGACTTATGATATTTTGCATGCCCTCCATGATGAACCATGTGGGGGACATTTTGCAGCAAAAAGAGCATCAATGAAGATTCTTACAACAGGGTACTACTGGCCAACATTACACAAGGATGTTGTGGCCTATACAAGGAAATGTGATAGATGCCAGCGTATAGGAAGACCAACTAAATCCCGGAATGAAATGCCACTATATCCCGTAGTCATAGTGCCCGCGATAAATGGGATGGATTTCTAGAGACCAATTGATCCACCATCAAATGGAAAGTCATACATTCTAGTTTGCAATTATGTCACAAAATGGGTCGAGGTAAAAGCTATGACTAATGCCCGAGATAACAAAGTTGTTGAATTTTTGTATGAACAAATTTTCACAAGATTTGGAGTTCCCAGAGAGCTTGTAACTGATCAAGGAGCTCAGTTTATGTCAAATATAATCACTGCACTTATGAATAACTATAAGATCAAATATAGGAAGTCCAACCCCTATCATCCTCAAGCCAATGGTCAGGCGGAGGTAACAAACAGAGAAATTGAGGCGATCCTCACAAAGACAGTGCAAATTCATAAGAAAGACTGGAGTAATAGACTTCCTGAAGCAGTTTGGGCTTACAGAACTACATGGAAAACAACAACTGGGTTTACACCTTTTGAGTTGCTCTATGGAAAAATAGCTATGTTACCCATTGAATTTGCACATAAAACTTTGAGGACAACTCTTGAACTCAACATGGACTTATCTGAAGCATAGAAGGATCGTCTCTTGTAGCTAAATGCTTTGGATGAAATGAGAAAAGCCGCCCTGTAGCATACAAAAGTAATCCAACAACAGAGAAAGAAATGGCATGATCAGCACATCAAAACCAAAAAAATTTTTGCTGGAGATTGGGCTCTGTTATATGATTCCAGGTACCAAGAAAACTAGGGTAAACTCACAACACGATGGCTTGGCCCCTATGAAGTTGAAAATGTGTTTGACAATGGAGCCGTGTAGCTGGTCACAATTGATCCAGTCCGTTTCAAATTGCTCGTCAATGGCCACCGACTCTGACTATACCATAAGCCAGTTTCCAAGGAAGACTTCATGAAGCAGTTCATTCAGGTTCCTCCCACTACTCTTCCTGCAGCCGAAGGCTCTAGCCTTTCTCCTGCAGTGTTCCCATAATTTTCAAAAAGCATGCCCATAATAAAGGTTTTCTTTTTAAGAAAACCCTTTTCTCTATTTTCATTTATCGCCCCCATCTCACTTCTTTATCTTCCATCAATCCATCCCATCCATCTATTCCATTCATATATCTCATCTGTCCATGTCACCCATCCACTTCATCCGTTCGCATCAACCTTAATTAAGATATCTTTCCAACTTGTCAATTCATGCAACGTCGTCATCTTTCTTCACACATACGTGCAATTACTAAAGGTACGCCATATCTTTTCTTATCACATATTTGATTTATTTCATTCTATTCAATTACTGCTATGCATGTACTGGTCATTATCCCCCGAATCTCTACCTGTTCTTTAGTACATGTGAGGACACATGTCATCCTTTAAGAAGGGGGTGGGGTAATCCATCTTTTGAAACCCGTCTTTTTGCCGCTGCCATAACTACAAAATAATCTTTCTTTAATACATTTCTGGTAGTTTCCAAACGTGATTGCATGTCCTTCTTTAATGCATCTTTTCTTGCAAACTACGATTAAGACTGCTTGTTTAAAAAAGTTTATTTTTGAAAAAAAGAAAGAAATGTGGCGGCATGACAGTGAAAAACTAGAACAAAAAGGGAAATAAAGAATTTGAATCTTCAGCAAGAAATTGAGTTCAGCTAGAAAAACTGCAAACATGGGTGGTCAGTTGGTGCGACATGAGCCTGTAGCTCATGAATTATTGTTGCAAAACCCTCAGACAGTCCAAGCATTTAGCCTTTGTGGATGGTTAAATTATTTTCTGAGTTTAAATGATTTTGATGAGGAGGCTGCGACAGAATTTTTGAGAAGACTTTCTGAAGGGGAAGCCACCATATGGGGTCTAACAGTTGTTGCAACCGAAGATAGAATTGCTAAGGTAACTGGGCTCCCAACCGTTGGAGAAAACTTTTCTTCAGATGCTGCAGCTGCAAGGGCTGAATTTTCAATGCCTGCTAATGGACCTCTGGAAGTCTCCAAGCAAGGATGCAAGCGAGTGTCACTGCCTCTTCCATATTCAGAGTATGCCACTTATATAATAAGGTATTTCACCTGTGAAGGCCGTTTTTCCTATCTGCATTCTCATCATTTTAAATTATTAAGCCATATAAGGCATGGGTTGGCTGTGAATGTTCTGAATTTCTTGTTAAAGTTTTTAGAGCAAAGTGCCCATGGAACTCAATAGGGGAAAGATAACTCTGTCACTCATCATGGCCTTATTAAATTACTGATTGAGCGCTCTTTGAGAGACGTCTCACCTCTCTCCTGGCAACAATTTGTTTCCCAAAAGAGTTTGCAACCTCCATAACCCCCTAGGGTAATTACCCCACGGCCTCAAAGAAAGAAGAAAGAAATTGCATCTACCAGTGGAATAGGGCAAGGGTCATCTACTCATGTAGCACCCGATCCTGTAGCCATCATAGCTGAATCCTCTGCTAGGGTACAAACTAGGTCTGTTACTAGGAGGGAGAAAAGAAAAATAAAGGTAGAGGGGTCCCCAGAATCTGACCCTTGTTCTCAGAAAAGGCAATGCTCCTCTCCTGCAGCACCTTCCCCTGCAATAGTTTCTCCTACAGCAACAGCTGTTGATATTACCAGTTCACCGTCATCCTCTGGTAGGGCAGAGCCCCCTGAACAAACAAGAAAAAGAAAAGCTACCGGAACACCCCCTGCAACCACATCAGTACCAAGAAGGGTTTCCACAAGGAAACAATCTAGGACCTCCCCTGTTCCACCGCAACCTGAGGTGATTGTAATTTCAGAGGGGTCTGTTGTATTTGAATTTAATGTTTCTCGGAATGAATCTAAGAATGCTACTCAGAGTTCGCTCGTTCCTGAAAAGGAACAAGTAGAGACAAATGAAGCAGGGCATAATGGGCACGAGCTGCCAAATCTTGATGATCTGGCTACTGCTGCTATGCAATTCTCGGAGGAAGCACAGACTTCTCCACCGCAACAACAAGAATAATTTATTCTGCAGCAAGAACAAGAACAGGCTGAACAACTGAATGTGCCTAATGAAATTGTATTTCATCCTGCAATGTGTAAAGCCATTGTTGTGTATAGGAGGACCTTTTTAATTGAGTTTCTGGAATATGTTAAAAATAATTGGGAAATAGTTACACTACAAACTTTGACTTTTCGACACATAGCCCAGACTGACATGCAACAAAGTCTGTGGCAAGTAGAAAAGAAGAAATTGAAAAAGAAAATTGAAAGTCAGAAACAGGAAATTGCTGAGTTGAAAGCAAAAATGGATGAAATGTTAAAGGTAACCGGTCAAATTATGGAATGCAGACCGCCACCTAGAGTTTATGCTCTATGCCTTAAAGAATAGTTTTTATGGTTCCAATTGATGATAATTTCAAAAGACCTATAATTCATCTTTGCCAAAGGGTACATGGAAGCATATCAAGCAGCCCCTATTTGGTTAAGAATTCTGCGTAATGAATTCTATTTGCATGGCTTTTTAATACCATTTGAAACATAATGAAATCCTCTTCCATACATTGGTGATATTCATTTGAGAGAATTTATGTCATGTGCAGCAAATGAGAATTGAATTATGGCGAGCCCGATGGGAAGCATTATGAAATTGAAAGCGAGCTGCATCCCATTACGCTCTCAAAGTTCAAACCCACATGCAATGTTGAAAGATTGGTTTGCTTTGACATATGGTATTAATAAAGTTTCAGCCAGAGAGAAAATATTTGACATCAGAAAGCAAGTATATGATGAATTCCAGGCACAACAATATTCGTTTTGGAGATTAGCATATACCAGAAGTGAGAAAAGATGGGAGAGATTAACTATTGGGTTAAGAAAGTCAGAACCACATGGTCCCCTAAACTTCACAGCTGCACTCAAACGAACTACTAGATATATTCAATTAGGACTTCAAACAAGATTTGAACTATGGCTGCCACTAACATTCAGACCCCCTATGCTAATGTGGCCCTTGTATCCTCACCAGGCTAAAAATCTTAACAATGAATTAGAAGACCGAAGATATGAAAGGTGCCAGGATTTCAGAGGATTCTATTACAAGTTTGGACATCCATTCGAGTCATGCGGCCCTCAAAACGGAAGAAACCACCGGAGAAAGTTAATCTTTGGAGGACCCGACTGATTGGGCTAAATGAGAAGCGTGGCAGGCCTAAAATATGCTCATAATTTGATGATATGATAAACTTTTAAATGATTTCATTTTTGTTATTTCATGGCTGTTTAAACTTTGATGAAACCTTTTATGGGGATATCCTGTAGCAAGACACTTTTATATTCCTGTAGCCTATTGTGTTGACTTGATTGCATTTATTGCCCTGTTGACTCCCGAAAATGGCTAGTATATTGTATACAATTTTTGAATGGTGAAGTAGATTTAAAATGTGTGATTAATGAATAGATATCGTGTATGTGCCATATGCCTTTTCTTGTGCATCTGTTACCTTTTGTCGCCCGAGGTTAGAATAGTCGAGTCAAGCGTGGCGATCACCGGCCTTCGCGATGAAGTCCATTTCCTACCGCGACTTTGAGGAAGCTCCGGCAAAGACTCTTTGACCGAAACCGATTTGGAAATATTTTTAATGATAAGTCAATCTGGAAAGAGTGGAGCGCTAGATTCTCTCTGAATCGGGTTGAACACATAAATTCATTTATGAAGTTTGTTCCTTGATTCAGGGATACACTTTACTTCCACATCTTTCTTTGATGAAGTTAGTTAGTTAGTTAGTTGTTCTTCTGATTTAAAAATAAGATACTCCTCCTGCGCGAGAGAGTAGTAGAAGATGAATAGAAGGAGTAATAGATGATATTCAGGGTAAGATAGAAACAGAGTAGCAGATATCATGTAAGAATTAGTATGATAATGAAAGACAGAATTTGTTTGACCAGAAACAGAGTTTGTTGTTAGTTTTCACATCAACAAAACAATGTATCTCATTCTGTTTTCATGAATAAAGATCGATGAAGTTCTGAGTTCAGCATCTGTATAATCAGTAGATGCTTGCTAAGGGGGCCCACTTAGTAAGTATCTATAGTTAATTAGTTAGATGTTCTTTTCTGCTGATATCTAGTTAGTTTTCATCTTTGAAGTTTTTATACAAATTCAGTCTTATACTGCTCTTGCAGCATAGAGAGTCCATCCCTGTGACTGTTCCTGCAACATAAGGCTAGTTCATGGTTTGTGCCTCGATTAAGTAAAAATTTTATTCACGGTTTCTATTTTAATCAAGCATAGTTGAGTTAAAGAATTCTGCATTACCATTATATGACTTCGGATAAATTTAGTTCGATTATGTATTTTGCCTAAGATTTGACCAAAACAAATTCCTGGTGCATATATTTTGCTCGCCATTTTAAAGTCGTCCCTTTGGTTTGACAAGTAAATGAGCGTCCATGTAGAGATATTAGTCACTGTCGAAATGTCAATTCGGGAAAGTTTTCTTGTGATATTCATATCCTTTTTGTGAGTCGCGAGCGGAGAAATAAGAAAATATTTTAGAATATTTGAATCCCTTCATGTTTTCTTTAAATAAGCAATGAACTATGTTTCCTTGTGAATTTTTTTGATGTCATTTTGTTATAATGGACCGTATGTGAATTTAATTCTACAAATTTGGGTTTAGATTAAGTTTCTTTTGAAAGAGTTTGTTGTTCTTCTTTTCCTTGAATATAATTTGTTGGTATAGGGAAGATGAACTTTGCATCATTTACTTATGTAATTATCAGTTTGAATTTTCACATCTATTTCATGGTTATTGATAGGTGTTAGTTACCTTTTTTTCTTTCTGGTAAAAAGCATACCCACATTCTAATTCATTTCCAAATCATACAAAGGTAGTTGCACCTTCTAAAATAAGTAGAGTTAATCTATAGAACCCTCACATCTGACTCAACTATTAGGTTAGTTGTGCCTTTCATACTAGGAATTTGTGAGTTAGTTTTAGAATTACTTTCAAAAGGAATAAGTCTAAAACAACACTAACTATCAATAGTTCCTTTGTTCCTTATTTGATATGATGTCTCGATAACTTAATATTTGTTTCTATAAAAAGGTATGAATACATGAGAATGGCTTTGTGTTTCTCATAGTCTTCAAATGCAAGTATTCCATTCTTTCTAATCATATACATTCACAACCAAGTTCTAGAAACAACTGAACCTATAGGATACATGAACCCATCACCATCTATCATCAATTGTATTAGCTTCTTCTTTCCCTTGACACATCATGCCAACCAATATTTTGATCCCTCTTCATTCCCCTACGATGCGACAAATGCATAGACATTTCCTAGCTATATAAGATCTGAAAGATGGTCATAGTCAAGTGAACTTTCCATTTCATCTTCTAAAGAGGATTGTGTTGTAGATAAAAGGGTTAGATACTATGAAATCCATGTATATACACACTCACTTGACTCACATTGATCCCAATCATAGTAAATAGAATGTTGACAAAAATAAGCCAACTCTTATGTCCATATGGTCCATGCACTTGCATTTGAGCTTTGAGATTAATGTATATTTGAAGATTCTATGATTGTTTGAAATTCTAATTTATCTCCCATTATGCCCTCATCAACCAACCAAAAAAACCTCTAGACTTATAAATAAAGTGTTCCTCATGATAATGCATAACTACACCAATCAACAATAGAACATGCATCATTGAATGTTACACCACCTCTGATCTTCATTTGTTCCCTAACCAAAGTCTCTTCAAACATGCACCTTCACCATCATGCTTGCCTTTTCCATGTCCAGCTTCAAAAAACTCCAAATATGTGGTACATACCTTTGTACATCCATCCTACTCAACCAATAAAATATATGAGTATTCTTGAATTTTCCTGTGCAATTATCTAACCTAATGAGATATCGATCCATTGCATAACATTTTTCTTGCAAGAACTAAAAATAGTTTTCAAAAAAATGTTGTAAAAACTCATACGAATGAGATCTATCATCATTCATGTAAAAATACTCCCTAATTATCTTCTTGTTCTCTTCTATACTATCAAGGGCATGTCTATATGTTATGTGGACAAAAATACCAATTTGAATAGAATTGTAATATTGTGAGTGTACATCATTTTGTGGTTGTAATGTGTAATTTTTAGAAAAATCAACCATGAATATAATAGTTCCAATCAGGAAAGAGTCCTTACACATCCTGAATTGTCGATCCAACCACTAGGACTTGTGGCTATGCCTTGCATACTTGTAGAAAATATTTATTCTTAAAATTAGAAATAAAATCAGCAATACTTACCTCTCTTGTAAGTATTGGAACACATTTCTTTGAGGCATTTTTTCAATGATCACGAGACCACATTTCATTGATGCATTTTTTTTCAAATATCTCATTTCCTTATCTATGCTACCACATTTTCCATTCATGTCTACCAAATCAATTTATCAATGTACACTCAAATTATTTTAAAATAGTTCATTGCCTTGTCTATGCTACCACATTTTTCATACATGTCTACCAAAGTACTCAAAATTCAGTTGACTTTCTCATACATTATCAACCATGACCTACATCACTTTTCTAGTTTTCATAATTGAATAATGTTGATTTGTTTTTTAGATGATGCAAGAAGATACACCTGTTGATCTTCATAAGGCAATGGAGCATGGTGTGTCTTTTGTAATTGATGGCTCGATGCTTTTGATGGTGGTATGAAACAAATTAGTGTAGTGTAGGAAAAACTATCCCTTTTCCACACTTAATTTTGGAATAACTAATATTAAAAAGGACTACATTATTCCTTAATTTAGTGTTGTAATATGTATTTTACATATTCACATTAAGTTTAGGTCCTTGTTAAATAAAATGGGCTTAATTGTGCCTTATTTATGGTGTTGTAAAGTGTACCTTTACACTCTCACACTTATCTAGGGATTTATTAATTAATTGAGGTTAATTTTCCTTAATTTGGCCCTTTAATTCAAATCTAAGCCTAATTAATTACAATTTTTGAACTTGGTAAAACCCAACATTCATCAATGCCATAACATAACACTTAACATTCAAAAATGTGTGTCCTAGGAAAGTGACCTAGGAACCATTCACCCAAGGGTGAATGGTGGGTCCTAACTTAGACATAACAGGGTATTTGCAGGATCATCATGGAAAAAATAGGCCCTTAAGTGGTGAAAAATTTAGAAAAAATCAAAGTTAGGAAACTTGACATAAAAATTTGAATAAGTTATCTATATTATTTCAAAAATATGTAAGAATATAATCTATAGCAAATTGAATGTAGTTTCTAAACTACTAGTGTTATTTAAAAAAAATACATATATTTGGTGAAAATTTGAAATCTCAATGCAGTAGTACTTAAATTTCAGGGAAAAAATAAGTAGGTGTCTGTCTGACCACCCTAACCACAATAAAATGATAATATTTTTTTTATAAGATTTTAGATATAAGTAGAGGACTCTTGTCTGGATGTGATGCATATTTTTTTGTAATTTTTTTCCAAGTAAATAATTAATTATGATTTTTTTATTACAATTTTTGAAAAATATAAAAAAATTGTATGTCTAACCACCTTAACTTGGTCAAAACTTCATGAAATTCATTTTTTTTAATCTTATAGTATGCAAAGCATAGAATGTGGTGCATGTTTTGGATTCAAAAAATATGATACTATTTGAAAGCTATAGATGTTTTTCAATCAACCTATCAATTAGGACTTTAGTTGTAATTCAAATAGAAAATGAATAATAATTATTAAATTCACCTAGTTGGTACATTCAAATTATGATTTGTAGTGTTTAGACAACCGCCATTCATCATGATTCTAGCTTCACATGAGCCATTAATGGGAAGGTACTATAGAGTTTTAAATGCTCAACCTTCTATAGTATTTTTCATCATGATTTTTCTTTTGTGATAGATTGGAATTGATATTAAATAGGCCCTTAAGATAGCCATTTGCACATTTTAAGCTCCAAACTAAAGGGTTGTTAAAAGTAGAAAGAGTTTGTGTTTTTTAGAATAAAAGCAGAAAGAATTGGTGAAGGGTTGGTGAAGGGTTGGTAAAGTTAGAAAGATTTGGTGAATTATGACTTTCAAATGGAATTTCGTCCATGGAATATGCAGGTAGCATTGTCAGCAAAGCACTAGGAGAGACCAATTGAAGGCTACATTACCAGTGATGCTCTCATAACAATGTTTAAGATAGACAATAATAGGGTGGAAGATAGCATTCACATCATATTAGGGCTTGAGGTCACCAATCCCTAAGCACACTAGATTATCTTCCCGTCACAGGTAATTTCAATACTTTTTTCCAATGCACTTGGTCTAATCCAATCCCTGAATGAATTGGAGGAACTAGCACATAAATATGTTACTTTTCAATTTCTCATGGTTAATGAACTTCTACAAGAGGTGCAAAGCTATAATTTTTACTTCAGGGAAGGTTTTATTGGAGGGTTATTCCCATGGGACTTTGTGCAGAAACAATTGTTCAAAGAATTTTTTGGTGACATTAGATTGGCCATTCAATTCAATAATGATAACATTTTTCTTAGAGCTCTGAGAAAAAACCGCAGGTACATATGCTTTATAATGGAGGTAGAGATTAGGTAGAAATACTATATGTTGGCATATCTTCATGCTCATGTTCCTCCTCCTCCAAATAATGATGTGCATTTGGACCTTCAACTTAGATTCAATTTTCCAACTAGTGTTCATAACCAAGCTCAAGAAAAACCTAACCAGACTACTAATAGAGCCCAGGCGAATTCATCCATGAGGAATGCAAGGCCGACTTCCTTTTTCAATACACATAAATTTCCTATTCAAAGTAGAAAAGATTTCAAGTGTGGTTTTCAGATAGCCGAGGGATTTGAATTGTAGGAAAAAAATTTAGTTATTGGAGGATCAAATAAATTGTAAAGGTGACACTTGGTTTTTCATTAAAATCTCCAGGTTTATTGACAATGCAATTTTGACATGTAGTGGGTTTTTTTTAATTCATTTACAAGTTCAGGGGGTTTTATCATTTTGTAAAAGGATATAATGGGTTTTCCCATTTTTTTTGGGTTGGTTTTATGGGGTGATTTTTGAATCATCGGATCAAGGTTATTAGTCATGTAACTAAAAAAAATCATAGTTTAATTTCAGCCTATAACTGGAGGTTTTCTTGCTGGTTATTTCCTGCTAGTATGCCCTTTAGAACCAAATTTTGTACTATCATATTTATATATAATATAGTATTACAGTGGCATGCCACTTTTTCTAAAAACTAAATAAATTATTTATTGAATTCAAAGTAAAGCATAATTTGTATTGGTGGAAAGCTGAGAATCTCCTTTAAAAACCCTTTTTGTTTCATCAATTTGGGCTACAAAAAAATCGTCAGCCACACCCATCATATCACCACTTTTTTTCCCATCATGATCCTCCACATACCCAACACCTAAATATTTTTTATGTTTTTGGTAGTGTTTCAATTATTTTAAATGTATATTCACATTTTGGCTTGTGCTATTTGAATTTTGGGAATTATCGTTAACATATATATTAATAAGAGGTAATTTCACCATGTTTATCTAAGACTTTCAAGCATTCTAGAGTTTTCATGAAAGCATTCCTAAAGTTAAGCTGATGTTCAAGAGAATTTCAAGAGCATTTTCAAGGCATTCAAGGGAAGAATTATTGGAACATTCAAGATCCTATTACCATATTGAAGTCTTCTTATGTTGGTACATCATGCATGTTATTTGAGCTAATATATTGATGTAGTGTTCAAGATCCATTCAAGCATCCAAAGGCATTTTTTCAAGTCAAGTTTCAAGATCAAGATCCACATCCATTGAATCCATTTCATACAAGTTTTAGATACACATTCTAAGGTTCAAACAAAGGTTTGGTGAGTTGTGACATAGGCTTGATCATTGATCATTCCTTTCATGATAATTCATTTCATTACAAGGTTTAATTACCAAAATATGGTTTGACCAAGGAAAAACCCCATTCACCAACAAAATAATATTTTTCCCTCTTGATGTGTGTTTGTAAATTTTAGGTGGAAGATCTCTTGGAGAGGAAGATCGCGAAGTTGTCAAAGTTGCATTTGTTGTCATCATTATTGAAATTTCACATAAACTCACCTACATGATTTATTTTTGGCTTTATGACTATGATATTAATGGATTTGGGATTGTAGACACAACATAAGAGAACCCATAAACCATTTTCACAAAGCCCTAGCCAACACCCATTCACCATAGGGTGAATGAGTCAATTTTCTTTGAGAAAGAAATTTTGGTGATTGGTATGTACATCTTCCCATTCTTAGATCTTTATTTTAGTCTGTGGTTCCATTATAATTGAATTTAATCTTCTAGATACACTTTATAGCTTGCATTTTAGAGTTGTTTTTCTATTTTTAATCTTTCTCCCAAAAGTGTTGTTTAATCAAGACCCTCATCCTTGCATAAAAGGGAAATTTTTAGATTCACACTTTGACTTGACTCACTTTGAGGTTGTTAGTCATTTAATTATTTGGATCTCATTTCCTGAATGGAATTATAGAAATAGGTCTATCTACTATCATTTGGTGAACCCACTTTTACTTTCAATCAACCCCACAAACCTATTTTTCTATGTTTCATTAAGGTGAGCCTGAGTTTGAACATTACATTTTTTTGATTTTGGAGTCCACTTGCCCCCTAGATTTAGATCTTTCATTCATTTGTATTTCATTTCATTGAATTGGGTTTCATTTAGGGTTGTTTAGATTGCACTAACTTTACATTTCATTTAGGGTTTTAGGATTGCACTTTTGCATATCTTGAAATACAAAAAATAGAAAAAAATCAATCATTTTGAAAATTATTTAAAAATAATTGCATCATCATTCAATTGCATTTGAAAATTAAACTAAAATTTTACATCAAATTAGGTCTCCTAGTTTGTCATTTTGCCACATTTTTCACTTGCATTCAACATTAAATTCACAAAAAAAAAACTGTACCTTGTAGTTTCTGATCAGAATTTGGAAACCACTAAAATCAACTTAGAAATATGCAAAATCATTTTTAAAAACCTTAACCTAGGACCCATTCACTCCTGAGTGAAAGAGTCCCTAATCAGGGTCATTTCCTGATTGTCTATGCATTAAAACATTTGTTTTTGCATTTCATTTTGTTTTTTTCAATTTGTTGTTTTAGTTTATAGAACTTTTGTTAAGTGATATTGATAATATTTAGCTCAATTTGATAAAATTAGTGCATTTTGTGATTTCAAAATTGCATTTAAAAGACATCATTTTTTAGGTTTTTCCATTGTGTAATAATTTTTTTTACCTTGTTTAGATTCTAAAAATTGCATTTACATATTGCATTTTAGGTCATTACATTGCATTTCACACTCTTTCCAATTTTGGTTTACATCAAGTTTGAGAAACTTGAATGAGATTACAACTTGGTGTCCTATTAGTAATACTATTGTGAGACAGTTCAAAAATCACGTCATCTCATGATACCATTCATTGTGGATCTTGGGTTTTCCAACTCTTTCACTAATAGTGTTGATAATCAACCCTCTATGGATCATATCCTTCATACCTCATTTCCAATGACTTCCTTACCTACAAACAATGTGCATGATGTTGTTAATGTTTGATAAGAGAACATAAGAAGGAGAGATAAAGACAGAGAAATTGCAAAACTTTGTGACTTCTAAAAACATGAATAGTAGTGTCATTCCTACCTTAGATAATATGAGGAAAATGCTTGAACATGAACATGGAATAAAGATTATGTGAATTCTAGATCATATTTTTGATACAAATGTCACTACATTGACTTGTTGCGCTCAAGCTTCGAGGTGTACTCAAATAATGGGAATTCAATCCCTCCTTCCACAACCCTTACCTCTATACCTACATACACTAGTACTAATGTTACCAGAACCATTCAAGTTTCTAGAAATTTCAACACTTAGGTATTTCCACTAGGAATCCTTCTAGCTTTGTGAATTCAAATCTCATATCTCCTCAACCATTCAAATCACTAAGCTCAATGTCAACACTTCCTTAGGTATTTCCACTAGGAATCCTTCTAGCTTTGTGAATTCAAATCTCATATCTCCTCAACCATTCCCCCTCACAAACATACAAGTCACTTTTCCTCCATATACATACACCACTCCACCTTATTCCCCTCCATCTCACAATTCTAACAATGATGCAATCCTTAACACACTTTTTCAAAACATGTCATCCTTTCAACAACAAATCATAACCCTAAATCAAAACAACAATGACCAACCTTCACAATACTTCAAAACCAATCCCTTATCCTTAGATATATTGAATGCATAAATGCCACAAGGTATAGAGGTTCCTAGGCTCAATGAAAAATATGGTGGGAAAGGAGATCTCCCGTTAATTATATTTCCACTTATACAACCCTATGTAGTGACTTGATTTTTGAAGATAAACTATTGGATAAACTCTTCCCTCTCTCTTTGAAATATGCTACTTTAGAGTGGTTTTGATCCTTACCGAATAATTCAATTGGTTCATTCAATGAACTTATTGATTACTTTTACAACCACTTCCAAATTCACATGGGTCCCAAGATGACCTTAGCTGATTTGATGACATGTAAATAAAAGGTTGATGAAAAAGTCACTAATTTCATAGCAAGATACCAAATTCTTTATTCACTGTTAAACATTAAGATTCCTGATGTCAACCTTCAAAGAATTTTTATTTCCAACTTGCAAGATAGTATCCAAACCAAGCTTGAGATGTTGAGATTTCCTTCCTTCACATAGTTGTGTACAACCCTTCATGATTACTAGAATTTAGTTAGTAGCCATGAAGTGAAAACTCCCTATAATTGTTCTAAAAAGTCTAAATCTATACCTCAAACAAACTACCAACCTTTCAAGAAACAAAATAAGGGCTTCCTCCAACTTAATCCCCCTCAATAAAATCAAAATTTTAACACCCAAGTGGCTGCTATAAAGATGAAAAAACTATATTCCTTTATGGATAGAAATAGCACAACAATTGACACCCTACCTGATACCCTTCATAATACCATGTTTCAGCTCTTAGAGAAGAATTTGATCTCCTTTCCTCCTATTAGTGATCATGATATTACTAAGCCTTTACCTACAAGCTATAGACCAAATGCCTATTGCCATTTCCATTTATAAAATGGACATGATACAAAACATTGCAAGCATCTTAAACATTTTGTGCAAGGCCTCAATTATTCTAATCATATCCAAATTGGAGGTTTGAATGATAAAGGGAATAAGTATGTAGCTTCTCCTAATTAATTTATTTTAATCTTTACCAATCCCATGCTTAATCATAATATATCCTTTGTCAAAGCTAATGAAACAAAGAATGATGTAATGAATGTTGATATAGATGATGAAAATACAAAATACAATGAGAAAAACCTTATGGATGATTTAGTTACATTTATTGATGCTAAACCTCATAAGGGAACAACTCAAATGCCACTTGGTATTTATATTTCACAAAAAATTATAATTAAACATGCACCCAATGGTCTTCTTTACATAGCTGGAAGAATCAATGACAAGCCCAAAAATGGGATATTAATTGATCTCATCTGTGTAGAGAATGTGATCACTGAAGAATTCATATTTATGCA
>VDFB02046661.1:0-59278 GCA_007258455.2 Sequoia sempervirens
GGGGGAGCATGTTGAGGAGTAATAGGAAGAGTTGACTTGAGAGCCTCGAAAACATGCCTCTTTCCACTCACTGTGTTAGGAGTAGGAGCAGTAGGAGGCCATGACGGTTGAGACAAGGAGGACTTTCCTCGAGAAACCTTCTTCCTATCATACTGAGCGAGTCTAGGCTCTATCAATAGAATAGGAAGCTTGAATGTGGGATGTTTAGGCTTTCGATGAGTAGACACTGAAGAGTTCTACAAATGAGGAGCATAACTTGATGGTACCATAGCTAAGTGAGAAGAAGTGTCAGACCGAGTAGTGGAAGAGGAAGAAGGAGGGTCACAAGACCACTTCTCTTCTTTCCTCTTTTGAGCTTTAGCAACATCATTGTCAGCCTTCAAGAAAGCCCTATGTGAGACAACATAAGGTGAGGGAGGGTACTTTACCTTCAACCTCATATGTCCTTTCTTATAATTATGATATGTCTTATGTAAAAGGTTTGTCCTAGGCTAAAGGTGACCCACAAACATAGGCCACAGGTGATCCAGGGAGTAGCTACCACAAGCAATTGGTGGTCAATAACTAGTGTCATGGATCATGTGTACGAAACCTTTGTGGATAAATTTTAGACACTTATGCAAAATGGAGGGTACCACAGTCATCACCACTAACCAAGGGATACCCAACTTTACACAAAATATTTCAAACCTAGGAATGATATCAAACAAGAAATTCATGGTATTAGGTTTGACTAAGACTGACATGGCAATGCTACCCAAAGGGGGTACAGAAAGGTTGTCATGCATGCAAATGAAACTCACAAGAGCATTATATCCATCCTTATGTAAAAAATTTATAAGCATAATCTCCTCTATTATTATGTTCACCTATTACGTCAGATCAACAAGAACATTGGCTACAATGTTTCCATTGATCAATGCAGAAATGTAGAGGGGAGATGGTTCCTTATTAAAACCCATCGGCATGTCCTGTGAAGTAAAGGTTATGCCAACACTATTCTCCATAGGATATGCAAAGGGTATGGTTTGATGCAAAAAGGAGGCCATTATGCACACTACTAGACAACACCTTCATGAAATCCGTAAAGGTTATTGGATAATATGTTTACCCAATTAAGGTTTCGTCATGTGATACCTTTTGAGCCTTCCAACTATTCCACTTAGGGATTGCAAGTTAGGTTGCAAGGCAACAACCTTACAACACTCGCACCTACAACACTCCTAGAATATGAGGAAAGGGACTATCAATATTGCAAGGAGAGAACCAAAATGGTTCTTGTCGGTTTCACCAAAAATGTAAGAGAGGGGGACCACTGCATTCAAGACCCTAGGTCATGGAGGGTTAACATGCGAGAGGCTACCCTAAGTTACCTCAGCTAAGTGTATGTTTATGGTGTGAGGATAAGAATGATGAGGATTAGGATAACCTACAATCAAACTACAATCTTGAGTTTCAAGGTGGGGCTAGGCGAGTCAATTTTTAGGTCCAAATCTATGCCTTAGGGAGCTTTCTGCCCGAGGACATCAGTGTAGACTTCAGATGATATCATGATGTGTTGGCATCTCAGAAACGCGTTGTAGTCCATACAATCAGATTATAGAAAAGACAAGGTCATAATTTAAAATGACTAATACCCTATCTTAATGACTTCTAAGAGGACAAAATAGTAAAATGAAATACGAGAAATACAAACAAAGGTGATAGAGTATATATACCAAAGCTAAGGTGATGAAGACAATCTTGTAGAAGACCCTGTTCACCAGCTAGCTCCTTGAAGTGCATCCACCTACACACAACAAGAAAGAGAATGTTAGGGGTGGCTGTAAAGGGGTCTACCTCAGTCAGACCCCCATTTAGGTGTTACCACCTCAATGGATGGCCAAATGAAGAAAGATAAAGAAGTGAAAAAAACACAAGCACTGCAAAAGTAGTACTATGCTACTCAACCAAATGATAGAGGAGAGAAGAGGGAAGCTTACCACCTCCACCAAGAGAACTCAAGGTTTCTTGGGGGGAAATGAGAGGAACTCAAGCCTCTACTACAATGGCATGGTGCCAAAATTTCTCTACCAACATGATGGAGTGTGATATTGCTGCTATGAAATACTTGGAATGCTTGGAAGTGAGTGCAAATGAGCTTGTGAGAGTGAGAGTATGGGAGCAAAGTCTATCCCAGATTTCTTCCAACCTCAAAATGCAAGTTCAAAGATTGAATATGAAGGAATGAGAAAGAAAACAACCATATTTGGGTAGGTTGACTAAAGGAGGCATTACAAATTTGTAACACTTCCACTGGCTTAGCCATAGGAATCTGCCAGGGATGTAAGTGCATTACGCGGGTGTCTGGACACCATGTGGGCATCCCTGATAGAAACACCCCCACCAACACACAAAATAGGCACCAAGTGGATTGCCATCATTGGGATTAAGTGAATTTAAGCCTCTAACATAGTTTTTCTAAAGTGAATAAGGGAAAATGGGAATTGCGCCTAGGGTGCAAATTCACTCTTATACAAGAATATGTCATTGATTCGACAAAAGTGGAAGGATTGTTGATTTCATGAAAGATGAGTGGGACATAAGGATGCTTTGGATCTTGAGGAATAGTGTTTGGTAGAACCAAGATGGTGTTTGAATCCAAGTCTATTTATTTACAAGGGGATGTTTTTGAAGAGCGTGAAGTAATGAACTCCCCTTGGTAACCATAGGTTGACTTGGAGCATGAGATGATGTTGGTTGTATGATGGGTTGGCTGACATTTTGGAAAGAAGGTGTGAATGATACTAGTGGCATAATCCCAAGAGGTTTTTCCACAATAGTGCTCACATCATAATCAAAAGGGAGTTTAGCCCCTTCCTTTGTTAATGCTAACATGTATTGTGAAGGATTAATTCTCATCATTGTGTTGAAAATCTTGTGATTTTTAGGATTTTGGACTATCTCCATGATTTCTTCTTGAGTTATTCCTCGGAGATTTTTGGTAACATCCTCCACTTGGAAACCTCCCTCTTGAAGATATTGTGGTAGTTGAGGAAGGTTGAGTGGGGGGTTGTTAGATTTGATGGGGTTGATTTCAGGTATAGTTTGACTCAAGTCACTTGAAGTGGATGTTTCTTTGTTTGCTTCCATATTTTTCTTGTGTTGAGATCTAGTTTGGACCATAAAATAAGGATCAACTTTTAGGAATATGGGAGGTAAACCTCTAACTCCTTAGGTTGGTCTAAAATTTAGTTACAAAAAAGAAAATATAAGATGTTAAGGATCAAATGACAGTGATGAGATAAATGGATGATGGATGATGCAAATGATTGATCTCTTAAGAAACCTTAGAGGGATACAAGACTTTAGGACTTTTTGGATTTGTTGAATTTGGATTTGATTTAGATTTTTTCTTGGACTTGATTTGGATTTTGGATAATGAACCTATAAACCCCAAGATGTTGGATGTTATCTTGGAATAAACCTTCCCACAAGGTGATAATTTAACTAAGTGTATTAAGAAGGATTCATCCAAAAACACTTAGTCAAACAAGATGAGTTTTGATTTGAAGGATTACCAAAAGTCTAGAATGAAGGATTTTTTCCAAGATTCTAAGAGTTTTTTGTGAGATGGGATTTTATTGATATTTTGGGATGGATGAAAGTGTTGATTTTGATCCTAGGTGAACCTAGAGATACTTCTATTTACAAGACCTAGGTATTGAAGAACATGCTATACTTCTGAAACATTTTCAACTCTACAAAGTAAGATACTCAAAATGTTGGAAGAGAGCTAGATTTTGAAAATAAAAGAATGAGTACAAGTTTGGGTTGTCCTTTGATGCACATTTGTAAAAGTTATAGAGCAATATTTCCCTAACTTGGTAAAGCATAGAATAATGTTTCTTGAGATTTCTTAGACTAAGACGCTTGTGATGATTGATAGACTTTGGTTTTGGGATTTTTATCTTATGGGAAATCATTTGAACAAACACGTGTGGGGTTCAATTGTATTTTATCTTTTCTTAATAGATTCTTTTTACCACAAACACTTTCTTGCTTAGGTTTTTTTTTTTTAGATTGTAGGAATCGGGTAGCATGACCCCCTATAAACTTCTGATGCGCTGGTAACTTTTTTAATGTGGCCGTGACTTAGCGGCCACGACATACCCTTGATTTTCCGCAGGGCCGAGTTAGAACTCGCGACCTTGAGCCGCCGCAGCGAGTGCCCAGCCAGCCAGGAGCTAGGGCCCCCGCCCTTCTTGCTTAGGTTTTCAAATTGAATGTCTATGTCAAATTTATTTTCATCCCACAAGGTCCATTATGTGGAAATAAAGAGAATCAAGGTAATAGTTTTGTAATGTTGAATTTAGAGAGAGCCAATTGAGAAATAGGCCCAAATATTTAGAAGCCTCAAAGGATAGAATCCTTAGGTACAAGCAATAATACTTGGACTTTTCAAAGGTATTAGCTCTTTCTAAAGGGTTTTAAATTTGATGACCTATTTGAATGTTGGTTTTCAAGATTTTGGATCCAAGCAAAGTATTTAACTGACTCACAGATTGCACAACCCTAGGGTAGAAATGACCATATTTGTTGAATTCCCACTTGGATTTCTCTAGTTGTGCTTATTTAGAGCAAATGATTAGAAGCTTGAAAAAATTGGCTCCCCTCCATGGCACTCACTTCTACAAGTTATCCAAGCTTTGAGTTCTCATGAATCTCCCATGACAAACTCTTCATCTCTACTAAGAACCACAAGTACGTTGGATGGCTTTAGAAGTTTGACCTCTTGACACCAACAAATATTAGGGATTTTTGGCTTCTACACAAAGGTTCATAATAAGGGCATCTAGTTTAGGGGGTGCAATGATAAACTCCTTGTGAGATGTCTCCCAACCCTTAGAACAAGGGCTTTACACATCATAAAGATACTAGGGGAGAGCTATCATGTACTGCTTCCCATTGTTTACATTTCTATCATAACCACAAATTTATATAGCGGTTTGGAAGAGCTTGGCTTATGCTCGTTACCACTTGGGTCATTTCCTTGGGGTGAGTAATTTTTCCCACCAAGGCATGCCCTCTAAAGGTAAACAATAAAGAGTAAGTTAATCCATAGTTTGATCATTTTTTCTTGCATGAACAAAGAGAGAAAACAAGCTATGCCTTTTCTCACATTAGCATGATTGGTTCAATTTTAAAAAACTCAAATTTAAATGTGGAGGAAATATTTTAGACAACCTTTAATGCCACTAAAATGATTTTGATTCTCAAGATCGTAGTGAAGCATGAGAGAAGTGTATACACATTCAAATGACACAAGTTTGTAAATAATATTACAAAATAAAGTAAACATGAATTATTTTTAGTCCTTAATGGCAATAATGAGTTATTTTTATAGCACCAAAACCAAATGTTGAAGTTGATTGTTCAATTTTAATCCAAACTCCAAATTCTAGTAAGTATCTAAGGTTCAGTTTTAACCAACTTGAAAAATATTGAGTTGTAGGTTAATTTTAAGCCCAAATTGAATCTAGTTGGTCCTAGGAAATTAAATGCAAAAATTGAAGCCTAGGATTATCACAAAGAGAATTAAAAAATGCTTTTAAGTTTTTAAATTTTGATCCTCCCCTACTTCGTACAAATGTGATGTTGAACTACAAATGCAATGCTTTGAAACTTTCAAATGTGATGCTAGAAAATCAAAGCGATGCTCTGGTGAATGCAAAAGTGATGATCTACATAAATGGAGAGCACGAATGTGGTGGAATTTAGAAGTGATACTCTATGAGAAGAAAGTTAGATAGAAGACAAAGAGGTCACATGTGATGGTGAAGTGAAAGGGACACGACAAAGGTGAGAATATGTGGTGTGACATGGTGATAGAAATGTTGTATGAAAAAAGCAACACTCTATGGGATCACAATTGCACAAAGGCGGCATTGCATTCCTATGTTTGCAATAAATGAAGAAATTAAGTGAAATTCAACATGTTAGGATGGTTTTCCCTCCTTCTAGCACCAAAATGTGAACACCAAACTTGCACAACAACTAACAAGAGATCAACAAACAAGTGTCAAACATGTTAGAAAGAAAATCTAATGTTCCCTATGAAATTATTTAGCCAAATTTAATAGAAAACATGAAATAAGAAGAAAACTAACAAAGTGATGCATGTTTAATCTAAATAAAATCAGCTAAACTTCCATCCCATAAGGGGAGTGGTGCTCCTTTGATGTGGAAAGAAGCCCTTTCCCAATCCCTTTGATAAGATTGATGAAGTTTAGATGATCTAAGTATAAAATTGACTATAATCTAGCTAAAAATGTTTGAAAATGATGAAAAGCTATGGAGTGAAATGCTTATAATGATAATGCTCTAAGTTGTGTATCGATATTGTGAAAAGGATGCATCTATTTATAGAATCCAAGGGTTGAAGAATGGAGGAAATTGATGAACGTGGGATAAAATGAGAGCCAATGAGAATGTACCAAGTGTCACAATTCTATTGGATGAGGGTGGAGCACATTTTGGGAAATGTGTGAGTGGAGGAGGATGAAAGAGAAGTAAGTGTTGATGGTTGAGAATTTGAAAATGGTGTAAGAGGAATTGAATGATATTTGAGAGGATTTAAGAAGATTTGAAAGGTTGTAAGATAATTTATTGCAAATGTAAGAGGATGTGATAGGTTTTTGAAAACCTTTGAAGGGAAATTGAATGAGAGGTTGTTGAGAGGAATATTCCTTGGAATATGCCTTTGTGAGGATAATTTATGAATTAGATAAATAGAAGAAATTTATTTTATACATGCAACTTGGTTAGTTGACCATGGTTGATTTAATCCTTGAAGAGTTAAAAGCTGGAGGATTTGATTGATGATGATTAGAAGACTGATTTAGAATTAGTTATTCCAAAATTAATTAATTGGAGTGAATTAGGAGATGTGGCATTTGATTTGATTTATTTAATCAAATGGGAGGATTAGAAGTGGATTTAATTAAATGATTTTATTTAATTAAATAATTAGTTTGAAGGATGAATTAATCAATAATTTTAATTATTTGATTAATATCTAAATTTTCTAATTGTAATTAACTAATGATGATTATTCAATTAATTGATCAATTTGAGATGATTTAGGAAGAAATGGTGTTAGATAATCAGAATCAGATGCATAGTATCAATCAAGACATTTTGCATGTCTACATTTATCAAACAATCTAGGCTAATGAGGGTACAACACAAAGAAGACAATGTGAAAGATATGTGATATTACAAATGTCTGCTTTTTTGATAGGTTTTATTGTCAAGGAATAATTTGTAAAGATGATTAGGCAATGCAAGTGATGCTTCACTCAACACTCTTTAAACATGATGGAGGGATCAATTAATGCCAGTTACAACTCAAAAATATAGCTTGGGCAATGAAAATAGTCAAGAATAGTAAAGAATAGACATTAACACAGAAAATGCAGACAACAACAAACAATACATATTAAGGCATTAAAAGGGAGGATGTAAAAAACTATAGAGCAATGCTCTAAAAGACATACGAGCTTGCAAATGCTTTGTGTTTCTCTCCCAATACAATAGACATAAATTCTTTCAACATACATAGATTTAATGATTTTATATCTAGACATTTTACACGTACGTAGAGCTAATTCTCAATCTCATGTGATACATGTCCTTATCACATTCAACATAGAAAATAGCATTAATGAATTATAGTGCTAAGTCTTGTAGTCAAGGATTGAGGTTGATTCATAAAAGCATTCAAAGGTAGGGAAGAGTAAAGAATAATCCACATAGTGCATATATCAACAAACAATAGACATTAACCCATAAAATGAAGAGACATAAAAAATTATAGAAGGAAATTGTAAAAGATATAGTAACTTACAAATTCCCTAGTAGACATAAACCCTCTCAACAGGCACAAATGTCACTATCTATTTTTTTTGTATAATTTTTTCAATGGTTTAGCCTTTCTTGTTTGGTCCTTTGCAATCATTGGCTACTTTAATCATTGGCTACTTTTATGGGTTGTTGTTTGTTGTTGAGTTAGATACTTAACACCAATATATATATATATATATATATATATATATATATATATACATATATATGTGTTTTTATAGATATGTATGTATGTACATGTGGACACAAAGACATACATACATACATATATATATATATATATATATATATATATATATATATATATATATATATATATATATATATATATATATATATATATATATACATTATACATATATGTGTGTTTTTATACATATGTATGTATGTACATATTGGACACAATGACATACATACATACATACACATATACATATATAATATAAATATATGCATATGTATTTGTATTTGTGTATATATATACATGTGTCTACATGTGTGCATATAGATATATATGTTTCTGCATATATGTATGTGTGTGTGTGAGAGAGCTGTGCATTTTGCATTTATTAAGATCTATTTTTTCCATTTATTTTAAATAAATGGGTATGTGTAGGATCATGATGGGCCAAAAAGTGGCGATATAAAGGGTGTGTGTAGGGTATGTGGCTGAGGACTTTTTTTACCAAAAATTGATGAAAAAAAGGTTTTTTAAAGGAGATTCTCAACTTTCCACTAATACAATTATGCTTTACTTTGAATTTAATAAATAATTATTATTCATTTTCTATTTTAATTATGACTAAAGTCTCGATTGATAGGATGATTGAAAAACATCTATAGCTTTCAAACCGTATCACATTTTTTGAATCCAAAACATGCATCACATTCTATGCTTCACATACTACAGGATTAAAAAAAAATGAATTTTATAAAGTTTTGACCAAGTTAAGGTGGTCAAACATACGAGCTTTTATATATTTTAAAAGTTGTAATAAAAAAATCACAATTAATTATTTACTTGGAAAATAATTTCAAAAAATAATGCATCACATCGAGACATGAGTCCTCTACTTATATCTAAAATATTATCATTTTATTGTGGTTAGGGTGGTCAGACAGACACCTACTTCTTATTTTTTCCCTAAAATTTTAGTATTGCTGCATTGAAATTTCCAATTTTCACCAAATACATTTTTTAAAAAAATAAACCTCATAGTTTAGAAACTACATTCAATTTGCTCAGATTGTGTCTATGAGTGTGAACATGGATTAGGCTTTCTTGAAAAAATAGTGTTTGTGAAAGAGATTTTATGGGTATTTTGTGTGTTTATGTCTACCCTTAGCCATTCTTTATGGGTTTGTGTCTATCTCCGAGTTAAATTGTTAGTTGCATTTCAATTTATTTTATGAAGATGAGAATAGTTCATGTTTTAAACATTTCTTGGTTTTGAAGTTTTAATTCTGTTGAGCAAAGTATTGTTTGTGTTGTTTGTCCATTTTCTCTACTTGTTTATGTGAGTTTAACTATGGGTTAGCCTTTCTTGTTCGATCCTTTACAATCATGGGCTGCTTTTATGGGTTGTTGTCCCTTGTTGAGTTATATACTTAACATTGTCTTTATATATATATATATATATATATATATACGTAGATGTCTATCTCTATCTCTGGCCATATGCATGCCTACATGCATATGTGTATGTATGTATGTATGTATATGTGTATATAGCATAATATATATGCTCATATGTATATATATATACATATATATATATGGATATACATATAGATATATACATGTATATAGATATACATATAGATATATATAGATATATATAGATATACATATAGATATACATATAGATATATATATATATATATATAGATATACATAGAGATATATAGATATATATATAGATATACATATAGATATAGATATACATATATATATACATATATATATACATATACATATATATACATATACATATATATATATATATATATATATGTATGTATGTATGTATGTATTGTATATAGAAACATATGTACACATAGATACAATGATTTTATACCCAAATATCTTCCAATCACTTGCACCTAGTTTTCATTGCTATTTAACAAGTTCAAGTGCATTTGCAATGCATGAATGCATAGAGCAGAAAATAGCCATAAAATGTAGAGATGCCAAAAACTATAGAACGAAACTCTAATAGATATAGGAATTTACAAACACTTTGTTTTCCAATTCCAAAAATAGTGAATGACTTAGCACGATAGTGTGGCTGCCATGATTAAGATTGAAAGTAATATTTCCTTGCCATGCATGCACTACAAATACACTTGAATCTATTTAACGAAAAATAAAAATTAGGTATAACTAGGAAAAAATTTTGACGTAAAATGAGAAACCCTCCCAATAGACACAAGCTTTAGCCACATCAAACAACCTGACCCAATGAACTAACAACGTAGATAATAATTTGCTCACTAGCTTTAAACCTTCGCACCATAACACACCAATGATGGTTGCACTCTAGCCTACTCACAATAAATGAGAAAACGCAAATAGTAAATGCAAATGTACTACTCAAGATGCCATGCATCCCCACAAAGAGTCCATGGAAAGACACGACTATACAAACAAACTCATGAAATATTTTCAATAGAAAAGCTCCATACAATAATAATTATTATTAAAAATATTTATGAAATTCCAAAACCACGAGGAAAAATATACCCGCCAATCACAAATTTGCAAAAACAGGGAATAAAATTCACTTTTTCTAAATGGGTATGTGCAGGATCATGATGGGCCAAAAAGTGGCAATATTATGGGTATTTGTAGGGTATGTGGCTGATGACTTTTTTTTACCCAAAATTGATGAAACAAAAAGGGTTTTAGAGGAGATTCTCAGTTTCCACCAGTATAAATTATGCTTTAATTTGAATTTAATAAGTAATTATTATTTATTTTCTATTAAATTATGACTAAAGTTATGATCGATAGGCTGATTGAAAAACATCTATATAAATTTCAAATGGTATCACATTTTTGAATCTGAAACATGTGTCACATTTATGCTTCATACTATAGGATTAGAAAAATAAAAATAAATTTCATGAAGTTTTGACCAAATTAAGGTGGTCAAACATACAGTTTTATATTTTTTAAAAGTTGTAATAAAAAATTAAAATTAATTATTTACTTAGAAAAAATTAAAAAAATAGCATCACATTTGAACATGAGTCCTCTACTTATATATAAAAATCTTATAAAAAAAATATTATCCTTTTATTATGGTTAGGGTGGTTAGACAGACACCTACTTCTTATTTTTTCCACGAAATTTAAGTACTCTGCATTGAAATTTCAAAATTTCACCAAATAAATTTTATTTATTTTTCAATAAACCTAGTAATTTAGAAACTACATTCAATTTTCTACAGATTCTATTCTTACATATTTTTGAAATAATATGGATAACTTATTCAAATTTTTACGTCAAGTTTCCTAACACTATTTTTTTTATTTTTTTGCCACTTAAGGGCTTGTTTTTTCCATGATGATCCTGCACATACCCAAATATTCCCCCAAACATAAGTTGTACTTTATCTTTATTTTCTAGTGCCATTCCTAAAGCACAATTTTAGTATACAATATTGAGGTGTTAACATTAGTTTGTTTCCTTATAAATGTAGCGACCAAATATACTAAAAAAAGATATTTGAAAGCTATAAAAATTTTATCATTAACAATGGAAAAAAAATTCTCCCGACATATACATTGCAAATTCATTTCAATTCAAAAAATAAAAATGGAAATTAGGTCGAAGTAGTTGGAAAATCTCTGTGTGCAAGATAATTAATTTTGTGTAGAGAGGGCTTTGATATGGCTATCTTCACATTTTCTCTTTTTCTACATGCATAACATTCTAATAATAGGCTTATGCATATATAGTATGCCAATTATGGTTGATATCAATAGACTGGAACACAACTCTCATTAATGACTTCTACTATAAGCGTCAATGGCTTGCAATGTTTATTCATTTCCTTAGATTGCCTCTTAGACATAGACAATTGGGAAAATATTGTTGCACTATCGTTTGGGTTTTGTTTACTCACTTTTTTGGATTGATTGATGAGACAAACACTTGTGTCTATTAATAGGATCTATACATCTTCCATCTTCAAAACAAAGAAAAAGCTAATTGTAATTTGATATGTGTACAAAATCAATATCTATTGAGATGGTTTATACATATCATATTCAAAGTGGAAAACAAGTGATTTGTAAGTACTATTCTTTTGTATTGTTTTTCAATTTCCTCAGGAAAACCAATCAATATGAAAATTGTGTCTCCTTTCAGGGGTTATTTATATCATGTTCAAAACAAGAAACAATTCATTTGTAAGTTTTAACATCATTTACACTATTGTGCTCTATTTTTTTTCCTTTCTCTTCCCTTTTTGACTGTCTTTCCAGGTGATTGTCCCCTCCTCAGTTGCAGAAGTTTAACACCATAATTCATCAGTGTTTTCTTCTTTCCTATGAACAACTAACAAAGCATGCAATGTACTCAAGTGTATCCCCCATCAAAAAATATAGGTATCATTCTCATGTCCTTGTTAGCCCCTCAAAAGTACTCAAGAGGACATTTATAAGAATTTATTCATCTTGGGTTTCTTCTATATTAGACAATTTCTTTTTCTAAGATTTACATGTTTTGTGCTTTGAACTATTACTTGCATAACCTAATTTGTAGTTTTAACCTCTCTATGCACTTACCTATATCAATAAAGCTCAATAAGGAGACTTAGTTGATGTCGGTTGACATATGTGCATCTATAACCAGGGTATGTGCAGGATCATGAGGGGCCAAAAGGTGGCAATATTATGGGTATTTGTAGGGTATGTGGTTGACGACTTTCTTTTACTCAAAATTGATGAAACGAAAAGGGTTTTTAGAGGAGATTCTCAGATTTCCACCAATATAAATTATGCTTTAATTTGAATTTAATAAATTATTATTATTTATTTTCTATTAGAATTATGACTAAAGTCCTAATCGATAGGTTGATTGAAAAACATCTATAACTTTCAAACGGTGTCACATTTTTTGAATCTGAAACATGCGTCACATTCTATACTTCACATAATATAGGATTAAAAAAAGAAAAATTAAATTTCATGAAGTTTTGACCAAGTTAAGGTGGTCAGACATATGAGTTTTTATATTTTTTAAAATTTGTAAAAAAAAATTCATAATTAATTATTTACTTGGAAAAAAATTACAAAAAAACATGTATCACATCCGGACATGAGTCCTCTACTTATATATAAAATATTATAAAAAAATATTATCATTTTATTATGGTTAGGGTGGTCAGATAGACACCTACTTATTTTTCCCCTCAAATTTAAGTACTACTGTATTGAAATTTCAAATTTTCACCAAATAGATTTTATTTATTTTTAAATAGACCTAGTAGTTTAGAAACTACATTCAATTTTCTATAGATTCTATTCTTAAATATTTTTGAAATAATATAGATAACTTATTCAAATTTTTACGTCAAGTTGCCTAACACTGATTTTTCTAATTTTTTTGCCACTTAAGGGCCTATTTTTTCCATGATGATCCTACACATACCCACCACAATGAAATTATCATTTCTACATACATCAAGTTGACTGATTCTAAGTACATAAAACTACTTAGATTCCCATAAATTATACAATACACCATTCACTATAATCTTTCAAATATCATATTTCTTGTACACACTAATAATTATTATAGAAAGGTTTGGAATTGGGAATATTTGATGAGTTTTTTGATATACTCATGTTTTTTCATACACTCTTCTTCAGGAAGTCTTCACATGATAATGTATTGTTCATGATCGAGAATGGAAATAATATTTCCCCTACATGCATGCATTTCCATTGGACTTGAATGTATTCAATGAAAATAAAAAATTAGATCTAAGTAATTGGAAAATGTCCAGATGTAAAAAAATAAATATGTCTATATTGTAGAGTGACTGTAAAACAAGGCATTTCTAATTTCATGTTTCTTTTATAGTGCTATTTTATAATTTTCCCACTCTTCTTTATTCTATTAGCCAATGTCTATTGTTTATTGTTGCATGTGTTCTCTCCACACATGCATCACAATTGCCTTTGAAGTTGTTAAATGAGATTGAAAGTAATATTTCCTTGCCATGCACTGCAACTGCACTTGAATCTATTTAACAAAAAAATAAAAATTAGGTCTAACTAATTGGAAAATTTATGGACATAAAATGAAAAAACCTCCCACCAAACATAAGCTTCAATCTCATCAAACAACTTGACCCAATGAAGAAACAATGCAGATAACAATTCAATCATCAGTGTTAAACCTTCACACCATAACACACCAATGACGCTTGCACTCCAACCTACTCACAATAAATGAGAAGACACAAATAGTAATCAAAGGCATATTTGTAATAGTTTACCCATTTTCATTCTTTTTTATTTTAAACAAATTCTCTTTCTAATATTTACATGTTATATGCTTTCAACAATTACCTCCATAACCTAATTGCTACTTTTAATATCCTAATGCAATTACCTATACAAGTAAAATATGATAAGTAGGTTCAGTTGGTGGTGGTTGATATCCATGCAACTATAATTGCAATGATATTATCATTCCCACATGTACATCAAGGTGACTGATTCTATGTACATAAAACTATTTGGGTTCCTATAAATTATACATTACATTATTCATTGTAATTTATAAGATATCACATTTATTATACATGCTACTTAGTTGAGACCATATTTATTCTGATTTTGATACAAATAATTCATGTTCATATAAAGTTTATTTGACTTTATTTTCATTCCGAACAGTGGTATTTTTATCTTGCTTTTCCTAATCTTTTGATTTGTGTTGTTTTCCCATTTGCTTAGGTTGTTTCTGTCACTGTGAATATGGGTTAGTCTTTATTGTCTATTCCTTTTCAATCGTGGGTTTCTTTTATGGATTGTGGTATGTTGTCGAGTTTCATACTTAACACTGTAATTCATTAATGTGGATCTCTCTCTTGCCTATGACTAAGAATGGTAGTAGCTAGTTGCACTTCAATATATTAGGTGAAAATGAGGATTGTTCATATTTGAAATATTTCTTGGGCTTGAAGTTTAAATTCTATCAACCAAAGTGTTATTTGTGTTGTTATATGCAAATATATAGGCATGCGTATACATATGTATAGATATATATGCACATAAATGCATATATATATATATATGTATGTATAGATATGTATATACATATGTATAGATATATACACATGTATATAAATATGTGTGTTCGTGAATAATATAGATACACATATAAAATGCATATACGCATATATATCTACTATCCATAAATGCATTCTACATGTACAAATATGCAAGTAAGCATGCATACATATACGTGTATGTATATATATGGATGTCTGGATGTCTATATATATGTATGTGCAAATGGTCAAACAACACAAAAAGAACTTTGCACAATAGAATTTAAACTTTGGAACCAAGAAATATTTAATGAAATCCAACCAAGTATTTCACTTGACAACAAACACTAACCCATATTAGAGAATATCCAACAAGTAATAAATTCAAATGCACTTGGAATGCATGGGTCCACACAATGGAAATTAACCATAAAATGCAAAGATACAAAAAATAATAAAATGACATTGTAAAAGATATAGGAACTTACAAAGGCTAACTTTCTCACTTCCAATCCAAGCAAATGTAACTTGTCATACATGCTACTTAGTTGAGCATATTTATCCTAGGTTTGATACTAACGCTTTATATATATAAGTGTTCATACAAAGTTCATTTAACTTCATTTTGATTCTGATCAGTTGTATTTTTCTCTTGCTTTTCTCATTCTACTGATTTGTTTTAATAATAATAATTATTCTACTGAGTTTTTCCATTGCAAATATTTGATGAGTTTTCTGATATATTCATGCATTGGCATGCATTCTTCTTCAAGAAGACTTCACATGATAATGTATTGTCCATGATCAAGAATGGAAATAACATTTCCACCGCACACATGCATCACTACTATAGTTGAATTTATTAAATGGAAATGAAAATTAGATCTAAATAATTAGAAAATGTCCATATGTAAAAATAATTAAATCTATGTGTAGTGTAGGGAAATTGTAAAACAAGGCATTTCTAACTTCGCATGGCTTTTACAATGTTGTTTCATAGTTTTCCCACTCCTCTATATTTTTTTCAGCTAATGTCTATTGTTTCACACATATACAAGTATATATGCTTCTATATATATATGCTTATATGTGTGTGTGTGTGTGTGTGTATTATATACACACACATGCAAACATATATACACATATATAAACATACATGTACATGTATATATAGACATAGCTCATATTTGAAATAGTTCTTGGTTTTGTACTTTTAAGTTTCTCAACCAAAGTATTATTTGCATTGTTTTTTTCATTTGCTCAGATTGTTTATGTCAGTGTATTTATGGATTAGTCTTTCTTGTTTAGTTAAAAATTGGAATGGATAAAAATATGTCCACCTCTTCAAAATAAATCTAGTGCTTTGTCCATTTCTTGATACATGGACACAATGCACATATAGGAAAAAGGACTATGTATATCGTTAGTGTTTAAATTGCACTATTCATAGTAGTTGGCATGTCCCATTGGAAATTGAAATACATGCACATATATATATATTATTTACTATTAAGATTGATAGTCATTTTCATAATAGAAGCAATAGCTTGCTACTATTACACAATGAGCACATGTAGCAAACAAATTCAAAAAAAACCTAAAACAAATAGGATTTTGATTTTTATCTTTGTAGCTACCTTTTCTAGAAGCATATTTTGAACATTTGAAGTAGCAACACCAATGCCCAGATTCATGCCAACGGAAGAAACATAGTTGGGCGTCACCAACCAAAAAGAAACCGAGATCAAAACATTAATTGGAATAGTTACTATTACATTTTACATAGATCATATCAGCTTCTATACAGAACATCCCAGAAGCACATGACCATAACATATAATAAATACGAAACATAAACAGGCCACAAAATATGATGGAAAAAAACTTGAATTATTATCTATTACTCAATCCACGCATTTGGAAAAGCTACAAAGTCTCAGCAAACACACTATGCATTTTTGAGATAACTTCCACAATCTTCTAAAAAGCATAGGAAAATCATATAACCAAAAAATGGAAAAGACATTACATTGTGTATTGTAACTTTAATGTCCATACTACACTAGATCCAAGGAATATTTAAAAGTGAATACACAAGACAAAATAATTATAACCTTACCCATATATTAGCTAAACTTCTCAATTCTCATCTCTACTTCATGAGCATCTTACATTGTAAAAGATGCAAATTCCTTTCCAATTTGGTTGTCCTCCTCTTTGCATAGCTTCAAAATAGGTTCAAACAAAAGGTCATAGAAATATGCCATAATGTATTAACTACAAATGTCAAGTGTAAAAAATATAAATAGCATTGCAACTTACCTATTTTGTTTCTTTATGAATGGCTAGTAACAACATTGGTGGCTACACAAACCATTTCAGAGCAAGCCCCTTCACTTTCCTTGTAGCATCACATTGGTTTTCACAAGCGACCTATGTTTGTAATCAATAACTAGTTGACTGATACCTACAAAATCAACATCAACTGAATAACACATTGTGCCATGTCTATAGACATAGACACATATATGAATACACACACACATATACATACACACACATATATATACATATATACATATATACATACATATATATATATATATATATACATATATGTATATATGTATATATATACATACATACACACACACACATATAGATTATGTATAAATACATACACATGCAAATAGGAATATAATCAAATATAGATATATATGTACATGCAACTCAATACATATACATATACATGTATGTATGTTTAGGTGCATAAACTACTTTAGAACGAGGTTCTCCATGCTCTTTGTAGTAGCATATCAATTTTTTTACAAACGAGGCAACTTTTCAATGAGGAAATAATTGACATAGCCACCTACAAAGTCAGCATCAGCTGTAAAACACACTGTACCATGTCTATACATGCACACACAAGTATCCATATGCACACACAGATACACACACACACACATATATGTATATGTATATGTGAATATATAAGTAGATGTAGATATATATACATACATAGGTATATATGTCTACAATTATATACACATGCACATATATAAACAAATACATATATGTAAAAAGGAATATGCATAGATCGACACACACACACATATATATGCAACCATTTACATATATGCATTCATATTTACATATGTATATGTGAGTGTGTATATAAACACACATTTACTGATTTCATATCCATACATTTTGCAATTACTTAAGAGCTAATTTTACTTTCATTTTATAGATGTCTTTGTACTGGCTAGCAAAGAAGATGGCATTAATGAATTATTATGTTAAGTCTTCTACTGTAGAATAGATACTGATCCATAAAAGCATTCAAAGATAGGAAAGAATAGAGAATAATCTATAGAATGATGACATCAAGAAAAAATAGACATTAACCCATAAAATGCAAAGATGTAAAGAACCATAAAACAACATTGTAAAAGATATAGGAAGTTACAAATGCCTCATTTTTTCCTTCCAATATAGTAGACATAAACCCTCTCAACATGAACAAATTTCATTGTCTAAATTCTTTTGCACAATTTGGAAATGGTTTAATCTCTACTGGTCCCTATCAATCAATGTTATTATGCATGAATTTCTATTTTTTGCAATTTTGTCATTTGTTCCTAATATTTTCATCTTTTTTTTGTGTTTTTTTCTAATTCAAATCTATTGTGTGGTCATGAAAGACTAATAGAAATTGGAGAATGTCTATATGTTCAACATATTTCTAATTTGCCATGGATCCACACAAATGAGTCAAACAACGCAAATAATACTTTGCTCAATAGATTTAAAACATCACCTCATTACCCACTAATTACAGCTACACTCTAGTCTACTTACAATAAATGGGAGATAGCATATTAGAAAATGAGAAGGCACAAGCAAAATAATAGTAGCGAATGAAGAAACTGTGAGAGGGACATAGAAATAAAACATAAAATGACAATCATACACGCACATACATATATATATACATACGAACATACATATATATATGCATACACACATATACATATGGATATATACAAGTATATATACAGATATACATATATACAGACACAGACACACACATATAAATATATGTGTGTGTGTATACATATTTTATTTACATGTTTCTGCAATTTTCTCATTGGCCTCTGCAATTTTCCACACGGGGAGCTAATGTTATAACCTCAATCTTGCATATTAAAATTGTGCTTTGGGAATGGTGCTAGAAAATAAAGCTAAAGTATAGATTATGTTTGGGGGAATATTTAGAAAAAGCAAATTTGTTTCCCTGTTTTTGCAATTTTTGTGATTGGCAGGTGTAATTTTCCTCATGGTTTTGGCATTTTGTAAATATTTTTAATAATAATAATTATTGTAGTGTGAACATGAATAGTTACTTCCATTCTCAAAGCCCTTTAGTTCAAACAATCTAAGGTGTTTCTCTATTGTTTACATTGTCATTCTATGATTTTTGACATCTTTGCATTTTATGAGTTTCTACCTATTGTTTCTACAACAAAAATATTACTTTTCTCAACAAAATTAGAACTTCAAAACCAAGAACTATTTAATTTATGAACTATTATGATCTTGATTGAATAAATTGAAGTGCAGCTAAGTATTTAACTTGACAATAGACACTAACACATAAAGAATAGTGAAAATAGCCATTTACACTCAAACTGCAAACACACCACATGGATACAATAATTTTATACCCACCTATTTTCCAATTACTTGGATCTAATTTTCATTCTTGTTTAATAAATTCAAGTGCAATTGCAATGCATAAGTAAACAAAATACAAATTAACCATAGAATGCAGAGATGCAAAAAACTATAAAACGACAGTATAAAAGAGATAGGAACTTACCAACACCTTGTTTTCCAATTCCATAAACCGTGAACAACTTAGCATGATAATATGCTTGTCATGATAAAAAATGGAAGTTATATATGTGTGTCTGTAAGAAATGCTTCATTTTTAAATTTCAGCAAAAAATAATATTGTTGGATGCTTCGATGTCATTGGGAAAACTCGGGGTGGAGACATAGATATTCTTCATAAGAAAAAATAATAATAAAAACAATATTTTTGTTTTGTTCATGTTGAGTGTCAAAAATTGGATTTGCACATTTGGCTTCTCCCCCCTATAGAGTAATCACTTTTGTTACACTCAGAAATGAATTAGGGAGACTTGATTTTACAAACGCTCTTCTCAAGGAAAACTCTGTTGCACCGTTTCATAATTCCATTTGAATTGTGAAGTGTTGCATAGGTTACTATCGAAGGCCTTCATAAAACCAAGCCCACTAACTAATACAAATACATATACAAAAGAGAATATGAAAATTATTCAAATTCTTGCAAACTCAAATAGATGAATTCATAGTTCAAAGGGATATGCATTAAACACAACTATACATAGGAATAGAAAAGGACAGTGAGAGAAAAATGTGAGGCAGTGGACTGAAAGGATCCCCAACTTATACAATTCAATGATGACATAGATAAATTGATATTCAAGCATTGACAACCTAGACCTAATATTCATTGCCATTTAACAAATTCAAGTGTAGTTGTTATGCATGCATGGAAACAGTAGTGATTAACTCATAAGGCACTGACATGCAAAAAAACCATAAAAAGGACATTGTAAACACTAACCCATATTTACACTCATAGAAACAACTTGAGAAAATGGTAAAACAAGACTAAAAATACTCTGCCAAGCAGAACTAAAATTCAAAAACGAAGAAATATTTAATGAAGAGCAACAAAGTATTTCACTCGACAACAAATACTAATCTATAAAGACTACCCAACAATCAATAAATTCAAATGCATGACCAAACTCTTAATTGTGACTAGCAGATAAATCCACATCAACACATTGTGATGTTAAGTATCTAACTCGACAATAGCGAACAACCCATAAAAGCAATCCATGATTGCGAAGCACTGAAGAAGAAAGACTAACCCATATTTACACTCATAGAAACAACTTGAGCAAATAGGAAAACAACAAAAAGAATACTTTTCCCAACACAATTAAAACCTCAAAACCAAGATATATTTAATGAAGTGCAACAAAGAATTTCAACTCAAAACATACACTAACCTATAAAGAATAAGCACCAAGTAATATATTCAAATGTGAAGAAGTTGAGAAACCCAACTTTATAGACCCCAAGAATCACCTACATGCAATAACCTACCACAAAGAAAGAAGAATGTACAAAACAAAAAAGATGCTCTACAAGCCTCAAGCTGAAAAATGCATTAAGAGAATCAAATAATTACAATGAGATCAAAAAACCCTAAATGAAACCTAAAAGGAAACCCTAGTGTACACACTTAATAATTATTAATTAATTAATTATTAATGTGCCTAAGTTTAGCTTAAGTAACTAAAGTAATAAGTGACTTAATTAATTAACCAATATGATGAAATTAATTAAGTGAAATAACTTATTACTCTAACACCCCCCATTAAGATGAACTTAGGAAGTAGATAAAACACTATGTAAAAGATGCATGAAAGCAAATATGGGTCCTTGTAACAAGGCCTAATTAGGTACCCATTTACAAATGTAATGAATTAGGTAGAGAGGGAAACCCAGTGAGACAAAACCCCCCTATAATGAGATGACCTACTACAAAGAAGCACTGGAAGAACACTATGGAGTAACACTAGAACCCGAATCTAGCAAGGAAGGAAAGATGCTTCTATTTATTAATGAAACCATATGAGAATAATTTATTGACTCAAGGAATCATGATAAATCAACAATAACCCGATGCCACGGAACATGAGAAAACTCACAAACTAAAACAACCCTGGAATCTATGAAGCAACAGTATATTATTGAATGATGTAGTACTAAAATGAAGTGCAAAGATTCAAGTTTCACCCTTCCAACTGCCAAAACATCCAAGTAATCTCCAAAACACCCATTGGGTCAAATATGGACTAACAATCAACTTGGGATAGATATAGGAAAAATTGCATGGATGGCAACGTACAGCTCCTCAATACCTTTCCAACGTCACAAAGATTACGAAAATTGAAGATCATGGAAAAAAAATTATGAGCTCAAAAGCCATAAATGAACATGTAACTTCAAACAACAATTTAAATGTAGCTAAACAAAAATAACCAAAAAATAAAGTACACCATAGGATAGTGCTCGAAACCAGCTTTTCAATGATATCTTATTTTCCCAATTTTGACACTATTCCCAAGTTATGCCAAAATGAAAAAAAACTACTCCTTTATGGAAAATTGGGGTTAGGAGGGGGAAAATAGAGCCATACAGTTGTTGCCGTCAGCACTTTATGAGCATAAATTTGACGGCCATCTAGCTGTCATAGCAAGAAAACGCCCCCTACCAAAAAAATTTGCATGCACAAAATATGTTGGATGGCCCAGAATATTCTTGCATGCAAGGGAATATTCCCATGTTGGGTAGTTCACCACCTAAATTCGTGAACCGATAGATTTTGGTTTGCATGTCACTGAGATTCCTCTTTACGATCGTCAGCCGATTGTTTGGGAAGTCGACGGCTTCAATGCTGCTGCCAACCTATATGGGGCCTAGCTAGGCTACTTAGGCCTACTGCTAGGTATTAATGGTAGCTTTCAGGTGGGTATGCTTCTGTAGGGTGCAAAAACCTATGTAGGTTTTAATAACTTACTTTTAAAAAATCTTGCCCCTCTGATTTTTAACAATTTTTTAGTTTCAAGGATAAATGTTTTTGAAAAACCCTTAATTTTTTTTTATCTATGGAAAAATTTGAAAAAACCAAAGATCTTGTACTTGTTGTACCTATGCATGCAAATCGAGAAAAAATGGGGCACAAATCTGTATGGATCTACATTACCTTAAAAAAAATTCCTTCCATTGCAACTGCTCAGGTTTGAGAAAAATTATAGGCATTCTTAGGATTTTTGGGTACTACGAACATGATGGAGACATCCATTTTTCCCAAAAATGCACAGAAAAAATGGATACCCTAAGATCTTGCAAAAATATGCTTGGATTAAACCCTTGCACTTAAAAATAATTATAAGGCAATATCTTCAAAAGATGAATAGGTAGTTGTAGGTCTAGAGCTCTAATACCATGAAGAAGTTGAGAAACCCAACTTCATAGACCCCAAGAATCACCTACATATAATAAACTATCACAAAGAAAGAAGAATGTATAGAACAATAAAGATGTTCTGCAAGGCTCAAGTTGAAAAATGCATTAAGAGAATCAAATAATTACAATGAGATCAATCCTTATGAAGGATATCAAGAAACCCTAAAGGAAACCTAAAAGCGAAAGCCTAGTGTGTACACTTAATAATTAATAAATAATTAATTATTAATGTGCCTAAGTTTAGCTTAACTAAAGTGATAAGTGACTTAATTAATTAACCAATATTATGTAATTAATTAAGTGAAATTACTTATTACTCTAACAAAATGCACTTGCAATGCATGGGTTCACACAATAGAAATTAACCATAAAATGCAAACATAGAAAAAACAATAAAACAACACTGTAGAAGATATAGAAACTTACAAAGGCCACCTTTCTCACTTCTAACCCAACCAAACCACAAGAAAATGAAAAAAATTACAAAGGCCACTTTTCTTACTTCTAATAGAGTAGATGAAAACCCTCTCAATAGATGTGGCACAAGCTTCAACCTCATCAAACAACTGGACCCAATGAACAAACGATGTGAATAAAAATTCGCTCGACAATGTTAAACCTTCACACCATAACACACGAATGACGGTTGCACTCCAACATACTCACAATAAATGAGAAGATGAAAATAGTAAATGCAAATGTATTGTTGAAGATGCCATGCATCCCCATGAAGAGTCCATGGAAAGACACAACTATACAAACAAGAAATATTGACCCATATTTACACTCACAGAAACAACTTGAGCAAATGGGAAAACAACACAAAATACACTTTTCCAAACACAATTGAAACTTTAGAAACAAGAAATATTTCACTACACAACTAACACTAACCCATAAATAATAAGCAGCAAGTAATAAATTCAAATGCGCTTGCAATGCATGAGTTCACACAATGGAACTTAACCATAAAATGCAAAGATACAAAAATAATAAAACAAAACTATAAAAGATATAGGAACTTACAAAGGCCACCTTTCTCACTTCCAATCTGAGAAAACCAATAGGAAAATGGGAAAAATTACAAAGGCCACCTTTCTTGCTTCTAACAGAGTAGATGAAAACCCTTCGAATAGATGCAAGCTTCAACCTCATCAAACAACTTAACCCAATGAACAAACAACATGGATAACAATTCCCTCAATAGCATTAAACCTTCACACCATAATTAACTAATGATGGTTGCACTCCGACCTCACAATAAATGAGAAGACATAAATAGTAAATGCAAATGTACTGCTCAAGATGCCACACGTCCCCATGAAGAGTCCATTGCACGACACAACTATACAAACAAACTCATGAAATATTTCCAATAGAAAAACTCCATACAATAATTATTATTATTAAAAATATTTACAAAATGCCAAAACCACGAGGAAAATTACACTGTCAATCACAAAATTGCAAAAAACAAGGAAATAAATTCGCTTTTTCTAAATATTCCCCCAAACATAAGCTATATTTTAGCTTTATTTTCTAGTGCTATTCCCAAAGCACAATTTTAAAGATTGAGGCATTAACATTAGTTCCCCACCTTATAAAGGAAAGGACTAATAATAGAAGAATCTAGTGCAATCACTCATCTAATAGGAAACTAATTTCTATAAAATCTACAATCATGGTAGATATTAACTAGTTCTAGCCACATTAAATACAACTAAAATATGAATGGGAGCAGTTTCTTGAATATAAGTAAGTTGTATTTCTTAGCGAATGGATTGTTTATATTTTTTAACTACCATTTTAAATTAAAAGTTGCTTAAAAAGTAATTATTACACAAACTAGATAAAGTTTTGAGACATGTATTCTAAAAATATATAAACTTAAAGTCATAACTCAAATTAGTGGTATAATCAACCAATTTAAAAACACATGAATAATTATAAAATTAAAGCTTAAATAAGATATATCTTAAACATGTAAAATTTCTTTTTACTAACAATAATGTCATAAAAAATATAATCTAAAGTTCAAGAAAAATATGAAATATATTAAAATTATCAATATTATAAAAGACTTTGAGAGTATAATTTGAGTAATTAAAATATTTATATTTATTTGTTATATTTAGAAATTGAAGATTTTTTTTCAGCTTATCTTATTTTTAATAAAAAAAATATTTAAAATTATTCAAATAGTATTTAAGTATTTTTTTTATTTTAAAAATTACATTATATAAAATATTTAATTTCATATATGTTTTATCTATTTTGTAAACTCTTTTGTTTGTATCTTATTGTAAAATAAATTAATATCATTTGTAAAATTTATCATCTTATTTAAATTATAAATTTTACAAATAAGAAATAATAATTGTTCATAATATAAAAAATGGTTGTATTAATGAATAATTAAGATATAGAGACTATATTGACACAATGCCCATTAAATCAAAAAACTATAGAAATAGCATGGACATGGATAGTTTTCCAAAACTTACTCCAAGATCTAACACAAAAAATATACACTCAAGACATTGAGCTATAAGTATAGATTCCTTTATAACATCATTCATTCTCAGTCTTTCATCTAATTAGATGTCGATCCATAGAAGATTATCATGGGTTTTGATCCGGGGGATATTTTCACTGAAAATTGAAGTGTCTCCAAATCTCCAAATTTTTGCACCATCAGAAAGATCTCAGCATCTTGATTCCAATGCATCTTGAACGGAGCGAAAAGGAGTCCGTTTGCACAAGTTATGACCAGTCAAACCTTCAGTCAAACTAGCATCAGGGGCATCCAGAAGGTGAAAAAAATGATTGTTTCAGAAATTGATGGAAGCAGCGCCAAGTCAAAGAGCTCATTGAGATGATTCTAACGGTGTTCGATTCGTCAAAATCCGATGTCATATGCTTAAGATATAGCTAGTCAAAGTTTCGAGTTGACTTTTGAGGTGACTGTATAGATGATGATGCCAGCAAATCGGCTATATCGTATGGAATCCATATGGGTGAATTCGAGTGAGACACGTCGCAGTTGATTCATCCATATGGAACTAATTAGGTGGTGACACGTGTCCATCCGTATGACATGTCATCAACATTGTCAACTGTCTAGTCTTTGTCAGCATCGATGTGGCAGTGTTGGCGAATTGGAGGTTGACACGTGGCTTTCCGTCTTTGGCATTCAAGTTGTTAGTTTGTTGGACAAAAAGTTTCCATGGGCTCGAACCCGTGGCCCCTCACATAGGAGCCAACCGATATGCCGTTGCGCCGACCGCCAATACTTCAATATATAGGGAGGATAGTTTTTTTTGGTTGTATTATTTGGTGGACTATGAGATTAAAACGTGGCCGGTGGGGTTGGAACCACTGACCATGTGATTAGCAAAATATAGGACAACCGTTAGACCACTGAAAGTCTTGTGAATATATATGGAGTATGTTTTGTTTTCTTGCATGTGTATTGGCTGAGCCATAACAAATAGGCCATTCTTATTGTAAACCCCCTTAACCACTTAAACTAAAGGGGTCTAAAAGACAAAGAAGCCAATATCTGAATTGTTGAAAAGGTGTTAAGCATTTAATATTGTTGTTAAGCCTTTTTAGGCAAATTGTATGTATAAAAGAGGGGGGTATGCTCTTAGCGGCTATGGAGATTTTTCAAGCTAAGGATGAAGTAGTGAATTAGAGAGTTTTTTTTTTCTGAGAGATTTTTGAACACTATTCTGCACGTCGAGGGCATGTTATGCTGATGTGCATTAGGGGATAAGTCTCGGTGCAATTTGTACTTGATTTTGGAGATTAATCAGATTGGCCTAACTCTATTGGAGCGGACTTGGAGACGTAGTCACGATTGTGGCGAACTCCGTTATCAGATTGTATGCACTTTTTCTCTCCTCTCATGTTTTGATTTTCACCTTAAACTTTTAGTTTTTATGCATAATTTCAATAATGTATGCATGAATTGTAATTCCTTTAAGTTGTTGTAATTAAGCATTCAATTACGCATTTAGTCTAGATCCTATACAGATCAAGTGGTATCAAAGCGCAGTTTGACTATTATTGCAGTTTATTTTTGAATGCTAACGAGATCCAGGATTCAGAAGGGTGAAGGCAAGCTCGAAGACTTTAATCCTGAGATCGAGAAGAAAAGAACTTTTCTGAAGATGTCCTTGTCTGGAATGGAGGTTCCTAAAGAAATCAGTGATCAGGAGTTTTGTAGAGCATTCCTCGAGATGAAGGCTAAGGTGGACATACTTTTCCAAGAGAGACAAGAGCGGAAAGAACATGAAGGAGGTTCGTCGAAGCAAGAAGATCGCAAAGACAAGAAAGGGAAACATCATGGAGATGGTGACAAACAACCAGATCAACCCTCTTCAACTTCTCCCCCCTCTTCTCCTTCTCCATCTTCTCCTCATTCTATTTCTTTTAATCCTTTCAAGAGTGGGTATAAGCCTAAGATCAAATTGGATGTAAAATTTGACTTACCAAAGTATTGTGGTGAACTAAATGCTGAAAAATCGGATGATTGGATTCAGCAACTAGAAGTCTATTGTAGAGTCCAAAACCTATTAGATGATGTTGATAGGATCCAATTAGCCACCCTTCGATTGGGAGGTTCAGCTCTTACTTGGTGGGAGAGTAAGACTAAGGCAAAAATTTCACAGCATGGTAGAGTCAGTTTAACTTTGGCAGAGTTTGTTAATGCTCTTAAGAAGCAGTTTTATCCCCTAGGACATATGCAACAGTTAATGATGGACTGGAAAATGTTTAAGCAAGGGAAAGGTCAAACTGTCCAAGAGTACACCCATGAATTTAGGAAAAGGGCTATTGCTTTGAATGTTCCTTTGTACACCTAGGACACTTTGTTGAAGTACATAGGAGGTCTTCATTCATATCTTAGACATTCCATTTTGGTATTGAACCCTTGTAATTTGGATGAAGTTTGTGTCCAAGCTACCCACTTAGAGTCAAGGGGTAAAGGATCTTTTATTGATAAGTTTGATAATGATGTAAAGAAATCTTCTAAGGTTGCAGAGACAAGGAAAGGAAAGAAGACAACTACAGTCAAGAAGGATGACAGGATTTCTTGCTCTCATTGTGACAAGAAGGGTCATGATGAAGATCATTGTTGGAAGTTGCATCCCGAATTAAAGCCTAAGTGTGCTCAGAGACATAATCAGAAACAGAAAGGTAAGGAGAAAGCCACAAATGTTGTTATGGATCTTGGTTCTAATTCTGATGATGAGACTAAGATAACAGCTATGGGTTTGAAAGGTAAAGCTCCTATTTCTAGTGTTTCTGTTGATAGTTGTGCTTCTACTTCTAAATTTAATGATGTCTTTGAAGATAAGAAAAGGAATGAGATTTTTCATTTAAGTGTTGTTGCTAAGAACATTAAAATTGATGCACTCATAGATAGTGGTTCTCAAGTTAACTTAATTCCTGAAGATGTTGTAAGAAACTTGGGATTGAAAACTACATTGCTTAAGAAACCTTATCCACTAGGCTGGATTTGTGAGAGTGATAAGTTTCAAGTAACAAGACAATGCACTTTAAAATTCGTAATCACAAGTAAGTTTGTGGATGAAGTACAGTTTGATGTGGTTCCACTAGATATCTGTCGGATAGTTTTGGGTAGCCCTTATTTATATCATCGGAAAGCTATTTTCTACAGGGAAAAGAATCATTATCATTTGTTTAAAGATGGCATTCAGTATATTGTACATTCTCACAGGATTAAGACTGATCATTCTTTTACAAACACAGGGCAGTTAAAGAGGGTGATTAATGCAAGTAAAGATTTAACTCTTATGTCTATCAGCACAGGTGGTTCTAGACAGGAACTTGGAGTAGCTAACTAGGGTCAGATGTCACAGGATGCACCAACAGTATAGCATGAGGGAATGGTGATTGAAAGCGTTGATGAATCCTTGGGTAAAAATGTTCTTGTTGGGAAAGATCAATATGTTATTGATTTATTCTCTTTCATATCTGCATTATTGTTCAGCTTGATGCTAGTCAATTTTTGTTGGTTAGTGGCTATGACAGTTGATGTAGATGCTTTTGGAAGTGACAAAGTGATGTTTATGTTCAACAATGTTGTTATAGTATTTGTTGTGATTGTGAGCTAGGTATATAGATGTACAGATGATACAGGACAAGTGGGTGAGGCCAAGTCCTCACTTAATGTTAGATTAAATGCCACTTTTGGAGATCCAAAAGTTCTCTAGTGGGGAGGTGTTCGGGGGATATTTTCACTGAAAATTAAAGTGTCTCCAAATCTCCATTTTTTGCACCATCAGAAAGATCTTAGCGTCCTAATTCCAATGCATCTTGAACGGAGCGAAAAGGAGTCCATTTGCACAAGTTATGACCAGTCAAACCTTCAGTCATACTAGCATCAAGGGGCATCCAGAAGGTGAAAAAAATGATTATTTCATAAATCGACGGAAGTAGTGTCAAGTCGAAGAGCTAGTCAAGATGATTCTAACGGTGTTTGATTCATCAAAATCTGATGTCGTATGCTTAAGATACAGCTGGTCAAAGTTTCAAGTTGACTTTTGAGGTGACTATATAGATGATGACATTAGCAAATCGTCTATACCATACAAAATGCATATGGGAAATTTGGGCGAGACACATGGCAGTTGAGTCATCCGTAGGGAGCCAATCAAGTGGCGAAACGTGTCCATCCGTATGGCACATCATCAGCATTGTCAACTGTCTAGTCTTTGTCAGCATCGATGTGGCAGTGTTGGCGAATTGGATGTTGACACGTGGCTCTCTGTCTTCGGCGTTCAAGTTGTTAGTTTGTTGAACAAAAAATTTCCACAGGCTCGAACCCGTGGCCCCTCACATAGGAGCCGACTGATATGCTGTTGCGCCAACCGCCGATACTTTAGTATATAGGGAGGATAGTTTTTTTTTGTTGTATTATTTGGCGAACTATGAGATCAAAATGTGGCCGGCGGGGTTGGAACCGCCGACCATGTGATTAGAAAAATATTGTACAACTGTTAGACCACCAAAAGTCTTTTGAATATATATGGAGTATGTTTTGTTTTCTTGCATGTGTATTGGCCGAGCCATAACAAATAGGCCATTCTTGTTGTAAACCCCCTTAACCATTTAAACTATAGGGGTCTAAAAGACAAAAAAGCCAATATCCAAATTGTTGAAAAGGTGTTAGGCATTTAATATTGTTGTTAAGCCTTTTTAGGAAAATTGTATGTATAAAAGAGGGGGGTATGCTCTTAGGGGCTATGGAGATTTTTCAAGCTAAGGATGAAGTAGTGAATCAGAGAGACTATTTTTTCTGAGAGATTTTTGAAGACTATTCTACACATCGAGGGCATGTTATGCTGATGTGCATTAGGGGATAAGTCTCGGTGCAATTTGTACTTGATTTTGGAGATTAATTGGATCGGCCTCACTCTATTGGAGGGGACCCAGAGACGTAGTCACGATTGTGGTGAACTTTGTTATCAGATTGTTTGCAATTTTTCTCTCCTCTCTCATGTTCTAATTTTCAACTTAAATTTTTAGTTTTTATGCATAATTTCAATAATGTATGCATGAATTGTAATTCCTTTAAGTTGTTGTAATTAAGCATTCAATTACGCATTTAGTCTAGATTCTATATAGATCAAGTGGTATCAGAGCGCAGTTTGACTATTATTGCAGTTTATTTTTGAATGCTAATGAGATCTAGGATTCAGAAGGGTGAAGGCAAGCTCGAAGACTTTAATCCTGAGATCGGGAAGCGAAGAACTTTTCTGAAGATGTCCTTGTCTGGAATGGAGGTTCTTAAAGAAATCAGTGAGCAGGAGTTTTGTAGAGCATTCCTCGAGATGAAGGCTAAGGTGGACATACTTTTCCAAGAGAGACAAGAGCAGAAAGAACGTGAAGGAGGTTCGCTGAAGCAAGAAGATCACAAAGATAAGAAAGGGAAACATCATGGAGATGGTGACAAACAACTAGATCCACCCTCTTCTCCTTCTCCTCCCTCTTCTCCTTCTTCTCCATCTTCTCCTCATTCTATTTCTTTTAATCCTTTCAAGAGTGGGTATAAGCCTAAGATCAAATTGGATGTAAAATTTGACTTACCAAAGTATTGTGGTGAACTAAATGCTGAAAAATTGGATGATTGGATTCAACAACTAGAAGTCTATTGTAGAGTCCAAAACCTATTAGATGATGTTGATAGGATCCAATTAGCCACCCTTCAGTTGGGAGGTTCAGCTCTTACCTGGTGGGAGAGTAAGACTAAGGCAAAAATTTCACAGCATGGTAGAGTCAATTTAACTTGGGCAGAGTTTGTTAATGCTCTTAAGAAGAAATTTTATCCCCTAGGACATATGCAACAGTTAATGATGGACTGGAAAATGTTTAGGCAAGGAAAAGGTCAAACTGTCCAAGAGTACACCCATGAATTTAGGAAAAGGGCTATTGCTTTGAATGTTCCTTTGTACACCCAGGACACTTTGTTGAAGTACATAGGAGGTCTTCATTCATATCTTAGACATTCCATTTTGGTATTGAACCCTTGTAATTTGGATGAAGTTTGTGTCCAAGCTACCCACTTAGAGTCAAGGGGTAAAGGATCTTTTATTGATACGTTTGATAATGATGTAAAGAAATCTTCTAAGGTTGCAGAGACAGGGAAAGGAAAGAAGACAACTACAGTCAAGAAGGATGACAGGCTTTCTTGCTCTCATTGTGACAAGAAGGGTCATGATGAAGATCACTATTGGAAGTTGCATCCCGAATTAAAGCCTAAGTGTGCTTAGAGACAGAATCAGAAACAGAAAGGTAAGGAGAAAGCCACAAATGTTGTTATGGATCTTAGTTCTAATTCTGATGATGAGACTAAGATAATAGCTATGGGTTTGAAAGGTAAAGCTCCTATTTCTAGTGTTTCTGTTGATAGTTGTGCTTCTACTTCTAAAGTTAATGATGTCTTTGAAGATAATAAAAGGAATGAGCTTTTTCATTTAAGGGTTGTTGCTAAGAACATTAAAATTGATGCACTCATAGATAGTGGTTCTCAAGTTAACTTAATTCCTGAAGATGTTGTAAGAAACTTGGGATTGAAAACTACATTGCATAAGAAACCTTATCCACTAGGCTAGATTTGTGAGAATGATAAGTTGCAAGTAACAAGACAATGCACTTTAAAATTCACAATCACAAGTAAGTTTGTGGATGAAGTACAGTTTGATGTGGTTCCACTAGATATCTATCGGATAGTTCTAGGTAGCCCTTATTTATATCATTGGAAAGCTATTTTCTACAGGGAAAAGAATCATTATCATTTGTTTAAAGATGGCATTCAGTATATTGTATATTCTCACAGGATTAAGACTAATCGTTCTTTTACAAACACAGGGCAGTTAAAGAGGGTGATTAATGCAAGTAAAGATTTAACTCTTATGTCTGTCAGCACAGGTGGTTCTAGATAGGAACTTGGAGTAGCTAACCAGGGTCAGATGTCATAGGATGCACCAACAGTACAGCATGAGGGAATGGTGATTGAAAGCATTGATGAATCCTTGGGTAAAAATGTTCTTGTTGGGAAAGATCAGTATGTTGTTGATTTATTCTCTTTCATATCTGCATTATTGTTTAGCTTGATGCTAGTCAATTTTTGTTGGTTAGTGGCTACGACAGTTGATGTAGATGCTTATGGAAGTGATAAAGTGATGTTTATGTTCAACAATGTTGTTATAGTCTTTGTTGTGATTGTGAGCTAGGTATACAGATGTACAGATGATACAGGACAAGTGGGGAGGCCAAGTCCTCACTTAATGTTAGATTAAATGCCACTTTTGGAGGTCCAAAAGTTCTCCAGTGGGGAGTCGTGATCCGGGGGATATTTTCACTAAAAATTGAAGTGTCTCCAAATCTCCAAATTTTTGCACCATCAGAAAGATCTCATCGTCTTGATTCCAATGCATCTTGAACGAAGCGAAAAGGAGTCTGTTTGCACAAGTTATGACAATCAAACCTTTAGTAAAACTAGCATCAAGGGGCATCCAGAAGGTGAAAAAAATGATTGTTTCAGAAATCGACGAAAGCAACATCAAGTCGAAGAGCTCATCGAGACGATTTTGACAGCATTTGTTTCATCAAAATCTGATGTCGTATGCTTAAGATACAGCTGGTGAAAGTTTCGAGTTGACTTTTGAGGTGACTGTATAGATGATGATGTCAGCAAATCGTCTGTACCATACAGAATCCATATGAGAAAATTCAGGTGACACACATGGTAGTTGATTCATTCATAGGGAACCAATCAAGTGGCGACATGTGTCCATCTGTATGGCATGTCATCGGCATTGTCAACTGTCTAGTCTTTGTCAGCATCGATGTGGCAGTGTTGGTGAATTGGAGGTTGACACATGGCTCTCCGTCTTCGGCGTTCAAGTTGTTAGTTTGTTGGACAAAAATTTTCCACGGGCTTGAACCCGTGGCCTCTCACATAGGAGTCGACCGATATGCCGTTGCGCCGACCGCCAATACTTCAATATATAGGGACGATATTTTTTTTTGTTGTATTATTTGGTGGACTATGAGATCAAAACATGGCCGGCGGGGTTGGAACCACCGACCATGTGATTAGCAAAATATAGTACAACCGTTAGACCACCGAAAGTCTTTTGAATATATATAGAGTATGTTTTGTTTTCTTGCATGTGTATTGGCCGAGCCATAACAAATAGGCCATTCTTGTTGTAAACCCCCTTAACCATTTAAACTATAGGGGTCTAAAAGACAAATAAGCAAATATCCAAATTGTTGAAAAGGTGTTAGGCATTTAATATTGTTGTTAAGCCTTTTTAGGAAAATTGTATGTATAAAAGAAGGGGGTATGCTCTTAGGGGCTATGGAGATTTTTCAAGCTAAGGATGAAGTAGTGAATCAGAGAGAGTTTTTTTTTTCTGGGAGATTTTTGAAGACTATTCTACATGTCGAGGGCATGTTATGCTGATGTGCATTAGGGGATAAGTCTTGGTGCAATTTGTACTTGATTTTGGAGATTAACCGGATCGGCCTCACTCTATTGGAGTGGACCCGGAGATGTAGTCATGATTGTGGTGAACTCCGTTATCAGATTGTTTGCACTTTTTCTCTCCTTCTCTCTCATGTTCTGATTTTCACCTTAAATTTTTACTTTTTATGCATAATTTTAATAATGTATGCATGAAGTTTAATTCCTTTAAGTTGTTGTAATTAAGCATTCAATTACGCATTTAGTCTAGATCCTATACAGATCAGGTTTTGCCTCAACTTCTAACCATTTTGCAATGCATGAAATGAATAATCTCTTGGGCTTTGATTACTACCAAATTCCCAACTTATTTACTTGATATGTAACTTATGAAAATATATCCTCAAATGAATTATAAACAAATTATCCCTCATTATGAAAAATCATGTTGATGGGTTCATTGTAATCCTCATCATTGAAATTATCAATCCAAGGCGATGTCCATGGCTATATGCAAAAGAGAATGGAGAAAACTTGCTTGACAATCCATTTTACAATCAAAAACACAAATAAAACCTATTCTAGAGCACACTTGCATAAAATGAAAGTTGCATGAAAGGAAACTAAGATAAGCCACACTTGCATGAGTTGAAAAAATGTTAAATTACTTCACACTTTTATGTAAATGAAAAGCTTGCTAGAAATGAAAAACTTGCTTGAATTCAAATTTACTCTAGAAAGTTGGAAATACATTGCTGGAAATTAAACTAAAACTATTCTATTTCCTCAGGCCAAAACAATTCTTTCTAATCCCCTCCCTTTTGATCAACTTATTACATTTTATTTATAAAATTAATATTTCATAACTACCCAACCAATCCACTAAGAATGTGGATCCAATATCCTATTTTGGAGGGGCCATTCATTAAACTTGGAACGTTTTAGAGCAGTTGCCTTTAATATTGCCACCTTTATCTCAATCATCTTTTGTCACATACTACTCCTTCCTTGATGTAAATCATGTCAAATTCTAAAAAGGGTTTTTATCCTTTCCAATCTACTTTCCAGAACATTTAAAATTTTTAAATTTTATTGAGAAATGAGGAAGATATCATTGTTTTACTGAGACTACATTTTTGACAATTTCTAGGCGCTTGATTTTTAGCTCTAGAAATTCTAGAGCATAGAAGCAGATTTCTAGAGCATCAGACCAGTGAAGTTTTCTCTGAAACCAAAAATTGGGTTTTTACGAAATTTAATGGGATTTTTTAACCTTTTGTCTCCTAATTTGTGTCCAAAAATTTCAAGAACCTAGATTGGAATTTTCAAGATATGATGAAATATTTCACTACTGCAATTGAAAATCTCTTACTTTCCTCATCATGCTTAGTCTTGATAAACTTCATAATTAACCAAAATACGTGTTTTCATTTGGATAATAGATGAGACATTTTTTTGTCTTATCATCTCCCCCACACCTAAAATGTTGCAAGTCCCTTTGCAACTCATAATGAGCCTTTAAAATTCATTTTTTAGTAACTTTCTCCATGTTGCATGCAAAGAATTTCTTCAAATTTTGAGAGCTGTAACATGATCCTTTGCATTGAATAGAAATTCAAATCTCTCCATCATTATTTTTTCTTCCATAATATTGAAGTTCTAGTGCTAAAACTAGATTCCAAAGTTGCAATAACTAGTCATCTATAATGTCAAAATATTTGTAGGAGATTTTGAGAGCAACAAGTTTTACAAAAAAGTGCATGTTTACAGTCTTTAAGAAGAAGAAAAAGCTTGTGTAAAACACTTATTTGCAACAAAAAAAAAAACCTACCCTACTCTACTTATTGATTTAGAGGGGTTATACAAAACCATTAACTGGTTGTGAAAAGTATCTTCCCCTTCTCAAAATATTTTTCCATGCATTAAAATTCTTGAGAGAAGAGAATGAAAAGAAGATGACAAAAAAAATGGAACTTAATGTTTCGCCTTCATTTAAAGTGAAAACCTTTTCCATGATTTCTGATTCTAGCAAAAACATGGGTTGATTGGAGAGATATTGCAATCATTCATTTTAACCTAGTGTTGCATGCATGACTGGAAACAACTCCTTGTTCTTCAAATCTATGATTAGGAAGCCCTCTTTGGACTTCAAAAATTTGATTGGGTAACCACTTTTGGACTTTAAAGGTCTTCAATTAGTTTTTTCTTTGCAAGCTTTTGTAATGAAGATAACATCTTTTCATTGTATTTTGTACCTCTTGCAAGCAATAATCCATCAATTCTTTCCTTAAAGAAATATCTTTTGCCAAGACTTGGAGTGATGGTCCTCCAACTAAGGATATCTTGAAATAGATAGGGGGTTTCTCTTTAGAGCTATTATTTTGGAGGGGTTTTGAGAGACATCTTTCCTGAGAAACTTCTAAATCTAAAAGGCCACCAAACTGGTTTTCCTGATTCCCTAATTACACCTATCCTTGAAAAGAATGCCAAAAATGATGGGGTCATTGTAATCCTCATCATTAAACTTATCAATCCAAGGTGGTGTCCATAACTGTATACAAAAGAGAATGGAGAGAACTCACCTGATAGTCCATTCTAAAATCAAACATGTAGAAACAAAACCTATTATGGAGCACACTTGCATAAAATAAAAGTTGCATGAAAGGAAACTATGATAAGCCACACTTGCATGAATTGAAAAATGTTAAATTAATTCACACTTTGTTGGAAATGAAATGCTTGCTTGAATTCAAATTTACTCTAGAAAGTTGGAAATGCATTGCTAGAAATTAAACTAAAACTATCTTATTTCCTCAGGCCAAAACAAGTTTTTCTAATCCCCTCCCTTTTGATCAACTTATACATTGTATTTATAGAATTCATATTCCATAGCTACCCAATCAATCCACTAATAATTTGGATCCAATATCCTATTTTGGAAGGGTCGTTCATTAAACTTGGAACATTCTGAAGCAGTTACCTAAATAATCTCACCACATATATGTTAGTCATCCTTTGTCACATATTGCTTCTTCTTTGATGAAAATCATGCCAAATGCTCAAAAAGAATTTTAGCCTTTCCAATCTACTTTCTAGAATATTTTGAATTTTTAAATTTCATTGAGAAATGAAGGGAATATCATTGTTTTACTGAGACTACATTTTTGAGAAATTTTGGAGCATGGAAGCAGATTTCAGGAGCATCAGACTAGTAAAGTTTTCTCTGAAACCACAAACTGGGTTTTTGTGAAATTTAATGGGTTTTTCTATCCTTTTGTCTCCTAATTTGTATCCAAAATATCAAGAATCCAAATTATAATTTTCAAGATATGATGAAATATTTGACTACTGCAATTAAATCTCTCAGTTTCCTCATCATGACTAGTCTTGATAAACTTTATAATTAACCAAAATACATAAATTTTTATTTGACAAATAAATGAGAAATTTTTTTGTCTCATCACATGTGTTTTTATAATTGTATGACATATTGATCTAGGAGGATTTACAAATCATAACACTTATTACAATTTAACCCTAATCCAAATTGAACCTTGATTGAACCCTAACCCTAATTGAATTATAGTGATAAATTTGAACCCCAAAGATAAAATATAACCTTAATTGAACTTTGATCGTAACCCTAATTGAACTTAATTTGAATCACACCCCTAATTGAACTCTAATCCTTACCCTTACCCTATCCTTGTTTGACCCTCAATCCTAACCCGCTTACCCTAACCTTCTTTCATCCCCAATCTTAATCCTATCACTAACCCAAGTGAATAGTAATCGTAATTGAACCCAAATTTTTATCCCAATTAAACTCTAACCCTTATTAAACTTTAACCCAATTTGAACCCTAACCCTAATGTAATTGTAACCTATCCCAATGAAGTCCTAACCCTAACCCTAATTCTTATTGACCATTTATTGAATCATAACCATAATTGAACTCTAACCTTAACTCTAAATCCTAATTACAACATAACCTTAATCCCAATTAAACTCTAACCCTTATTAAACTATAACCCAAATTAAACCCTAAACCTAATGTAATTGTAACCTATCCCTAATGAAGTCCTAAACCTAATTCTAATTGACCATTTATTAAACATGTTAGTTCTCAAAAACGTTGGTTAAAAAACCACAAGAGGTTAGCAAGCTCTTGGTACGTTTTAGGCTAATGAACAAGGCCAAATTGTATTTGAACCTTCTTCTCTTTAGGATCTTCTAGACCTAGGCAGGTATACCTATGCAAATGAGACATACTAAATTATGTGCTTTCTAATAACTACTCCTATTGAAATTTGAGATGTGAATGTTTGAATGAGATTTTATAAAATTCTAAAATGGAATTGGTGTGACCAGTGCCTACTTTTGTTGGGCTAATGGAGTCAAGAGGTAAATGGTATGTGTGTCCTATTTCTAGATACAATTTAAATTTTTTGGCACTTTTATGAGTTTATGCTTGGCATAAACGTGCAAGGATGAAATTATCAAGTTCTTCTTGATCCAAATGAACTTTTCCATATTACTATGATTAATTAAAAGAATTTAATCCTTCCTTGAAGCAGCCAGTTAACTAAACCACATAAGAGAAACAAATGTTCTTTGATAAATTGAAAATATCCTTGATATATCAATTTAAATAATAAGTAAATTTCAACCTTGGAGAGAACTAGATAATATTTTCAATTATTTCAACAAACAACTAACACCATAACAAGACCACCAAATTTATGCATTCTTCTCCATTATATAATTTTAAATGATTTTACAATATACTTGTACATAATGTTTTATTGAGGGGACTAACCAACCTATCCAACTACCTAACCTACTACTTCTTATCTCTTGATGATTTTATTTCATTTTACATATATACATTGTTCTTTTAGGGTTACAACACTTCACATCATCCATCTAGTGTAACTCTTCTTTTTGATGCAGCTCTTTGTTTAATTATCTTTAGTAAAATAAAATATTTAATTAGTTTCCTTTGAAAAATTAAATATTTTAACTTTATTCTCCATTTTGCATCTTCATGAAAATTAATTTAATAATAATCTTCTTTTGCTGGAAACTTCACTTTTCATCCAATTAATGCTCTTTGCATAGAAATAATGAATCCACTTTGTAACCCCTTGGTGAAAATGTTTCAATTTTTAATTTAAAGCATTCCTTGGGTAAAACAATTACCCTTTGGTTTAACCCTCCATGTGTAGATATTTTATTTTTGGGTGAAACATTACATTCATCAAAACAATTATCTTTTCCTACATGCTTGCAAATATATTTTGAATTTCATATTAAAAATATTTCATGCACAAATTATTTCTCGAGGCACTTTATATCTAATTATTTTTTACTTCCACCGCTATCCCGCATTATTTCATAGGAGCATCTTGGGTAATTTAGGAAGGGTCTTCAATTTCACTACCCTCCCACACACTTTCATTTTCAATAAATTAGTTTCCATTTTTACCACTCATATTCCAAGAATCAATTTTAATCAATCTTTCTCTTCAAATGTAAAAGTGTTCACCATATTTTTGTTTGCAATATATTTTATACCCTTTCGTATTGCACACTCCACCGTAAAACCGTGAGTCTTTTCCCTAGCCTTTCTGGGAACGCGACATAGGCTTGTCAAGTTACCTCATTACCACAACTTTTTTGTTTGCATCCTATGGGGATGTGGGAAGGCTTCACCACTTAAGAACATTTTTCTTTGGCATCATTCATTTGATATTTGCATTCACATTCTTGGTCTTAGTCATCCTCTGTATCAAACTCCTGCCCTTGAAGCCTTAATGTCATGCAAGCCTTTAGAGTGTCCATACCTCCAATGATCGGTTAATGAATCTTTGTAAAATTCTCCATTTCCTTGTGGTCATGAACAATAGCTGCTAGTGTTATTGCTACCATGACCACCACACAAATGAACATTTTCACCTGCAATAATGTGTGGTCGTAGATGGTTCGATATAAGGGACCATGACATTTTGTAGTTCCTGCACTTACAATTATAGTAGTAACCACCATAGCTAGAGGCAAGCCCACATGATTGAAGCAAAATCATGCCCATATGACAACAGGAAATACCAAATAAGAAAGGCATTTGAAAAAATTCACTATCATCAACACCCATAAAAAATATAACCATTGATAGAACTATAAGAACAAAAAGTGCCACGATCTCCATAGACCTCATCAAAATGTTCTAACTGAAAAACCACTAGTGTCTAAAAGATTGTTGAATGCTTGAATTTTGTTAAGCAACATTCTTTCCTTTGAAATTTATCATTCATTTTCACATTTACCACTTTCTTATCACAATCAAAAGAAATAAACTGAACATCTCCTGTAGAAGAATTTCCTCCAATATCAGTGGAATGCTCATACTCATTAAACCTCTAGCACCATCCACTTGCACAATGATTTTCTTCTAGATTATGTGGAATATTTGAAGTTGAACTTCCAAGTTGAGAGAAACCAGAATCTTTAATTGGAGGATTCTCTTCATCAAAATCACATTATATCTTTAGTTTCATTGAGTTCCTTGGATCATAACATCCTTTTCTAGGAGATGTAAATTTATTGCACATCTTTCTCACCTTCACTGCAAGGTCTTTTATAAGAAAATTGTGACAAGGTTGGGCATAATGTCAACCCTATATGAATTGAATGCTTCATTCATGTTACTGAACATTCTTTACATAATCCTTGCATCATAGAAAAATTGAAAGGTTATCGTAGGATTTTCAATATTGGTTTTAGAACCTAAAATATTCTTATATCCATTGTAGGTTGTATTCTTCTATATTTTTGTGGGATTCATCTATATTCTATGGAGTACACTCTTGAAATGCCTTGAGTTATTTTTCAAACAAGCTTTGATGTATAATTATAAGAGTCATGGGCATCCTCTCAAATTGGAGAGACAACAATATTAAAATGTCGTATTTAATTACAATTGTAGATTCCTTCTCCTAGGCCCTCTTGACATACTTTGTCAAACACTTCTTAGAGGTTTTTTAAGTACACCCAAAATAATTCAATTACATGACACCTTACCTCTCATCAAAACTTGTAATGCATTCAAAACTTGGGTAGTCATCAGAAATTTTCTTTCTGACATTTTATATTGTGACTGAAATGGGTCAAGTAGACACTGGGAATGCTTTGGAAAAAAAGTTTAAAATTCTCCTGGAGCCACAAAAATGCACCAGCATGTTGCGTTATGATAGGGGAGTATGGCTGTAAAACGGTTGGCATGAAGTCATCAAGATTAAAAACTTCTAATGCCCAAATTTGCTCACTTATTCATATTTGAAAACTGCACCTGTTAGAACTCAATTGGAACCCACCAACTTATCTTTCTTGAAAAATATCACATCATCTGATCGGGAGAAGCTATAACTCTGAGGACTAGTTTATTTAGGTTCCATGAGTATATAGGAAAATGGGTTTTTCTTTAATCTTCCTTTGCAAAATATTAAATTCCAAAGATGATCTCTGTGACAATTTTCTAGAAATATAGGTGTCAAACTAGGTAAAATTCATTTGAATTTAAATTTGAAAAAATGCCAAATGATATCCAAAGCCCTGAAAATTGACATGGAGGTAGATTTTGGTGGAGAGAATCAAAGGAACCAATGAATTTGTGATGAAACTCTCTTGGTTACTTAATATTGCCTTCGAAGGTTGACCATTTTAATAGATTTTACTGTGTAGACAACAAACCTTTGCAGAACCCTTTAACTTGGCCTTTTGAAACCCTAGAAAATCATATCATAGGGAGCTAAAATTTGGTAGAGGTACTCTCATATGGTAGACGAACACATTTGCAAAGTGATTTTTCTTGAAATTGCACTGACTTCATTTTGTGATTTTTCAAAGTGAGCCACCTAAGTAGATTTTTGAACTATACTTATGAGTGTTAAAATCAAAATTTTGAACATGGGAACCTAAAATTTGTATGAAATTTTAGGCCCCAACAATGGCTCCATCTGGGGATGTATGCCCCCTGTGGGCATATCAAGAATTCATATCTTTGGGAGAGCAGGCCAAGTTTCTTACTTATTGAGTAGCAGATTCAAACTTTTTTCTTGTCATGAACTGATATCGCTTTCTAAAAAACCATATAACAGCTAATGGCACAAGGCTACCAAAAAGAAAGGCCCCTATTTTCCTCTTTCATACACCTTGTTCTGATATCATTTCTTGATAGTCCTCTTGAAAACATTCATGCAATTTGTCTTGCTACATGTGCTACCATTGAAAACTTTCAAAAAATCATTGTGTTCAGCCTAAACCAAGTTCCATTCACCATTATGCAGTTCATAATCCCCATTATCATGTGATAAATCATTTGAATCTTCAACATACAATGTGTTTTCAGATTCAATGCAACATTTCTCAGTATTTTGCTCATTATTATGTATTGTTAGATGATCTCCCAGCTATGCTAAAGATGCACTATCTGAATCCTTCTCTTGTAAGTCAAAAAATTCTGTCACACCAACATTTTCTAAGACAATCATATTTGAAAAAATTTCTATCTCTTTTATGTCACTAATTAGTAGTGACACAAACTTGTGATTCATACAATCATTATTTTGGACATTCATACTAACTAATGGGTATGTGCAGGATCATCATGGAAAAGCCAAGCCCTTAAGTGGCAAAAAAATAAAAAGTATAAGAGTTAGGCAACTTGACTTAAAAATTTGAATAAGTTATCTATATTATTTCAAAAATATGTAAGAATAGAATTTGTAGCAAATTGAATGTAGTTTCTAAACTATTAGGTTTTTTTTTTTTAAAAGAAATCTATTTGGTAAAAAATTGAAATTTCAATGCAATAGTACTTTTAGGGAAAAAATAAGGTGTATGTCTAACCACCCTAACCACAATAAAATAATAATAATTTTTTATAAGAGTTTAGATATAAGTAGAGGACTCATGTCCCGATGTGATGCATATTTTTTTGTAATTTTTTTCCAAGTAAATAATTAATTATGAATTTTTTATTACAATTTTTAAAAAATATAAAAAACCTGTATGTCTGACCACCTTAACTTGATCAAAACTTCATGAAATTAAATTTTTCCTTTCTTAATCCTATAGTATGTGAAGCATAGAATGTGATGCATATTTTAGATTCAAAAAATGTGATACCATTTGAAAGCTACAAATATTTTTCAATCAATCTATCAATCAAGACTTTAGTCATAATTTGAATAGAAAATGAATAATAATTACTTATTAAATTCAAAGTAAAGCATAATTTATATTTGTGGAAAGCTGAGAATCTCCTTCAAAAATCCTTTTCATTTCATCAATTTTGGGTAAAAAAAAGTTGTCAGCCACATACCCATCATATTGCCACTTTTTGACCCACCATGATCCTGCACATACACTAATGCTGGGGAAAAATTCTCTAAATTTTTCTTATGTGTGTATTTTTTGTACTCCATTGCCAGCAAATCTAAAAAAATTTCACTATAAGTGAACATGACTCTTTGTCTATTTCACTCTTGATGTACTCTTCACCTTGTTCATCATCATAATGAAGCTCCAAATCATCATAAAAAAAATCAAGTGAATTATCAACATAGTCATTTGTTCCACAGGTTGATATATTTTCTTGGTTATCTGAAAATATTTCTTCCTCATCATAAAGTGGATTTGAAAACACATGAAATTCATGCTCTAGCACACCTTGGCAAAATTTCATTTGATTTTCTTCTATTTTTTCATCATACAATGGATTTGAAAAAAGTTGAAAACCATTTTTTAGATGTACAAACCTCTTCTTCATCAAACTTTTCTTCATGGAATTCAACTACAGCTAGAAGTGTTATTTGTCTACTATTAAATGAACTTACATTTTCCACTACTTCTTCACGATGATCTCTATAAGAACCATAGGAATAAATTTGTTGTAGATCAAAATATGAACATTTAATGGATCCCTCATAACATGCACTGTCACAATCTGTTATGAAAGAGAGACCCTCTATATCTTCATCCTCTTGTAGGTTGTTATAGGAATTATTTTCACTTACACACTCATCTTCTATGAACTGATCGCAATCATTGATTTCCTCCTTGAACTGTTGATTCTGATGTGTTTTGCTATAGGTTTTGATTGACATTTCCAAGAGGGAAGAAATTGTGTTGCACATTTTGATATGGAGTTTGATATTGACATGGGTGATATTTAGGATATTGATTGTATTGATGATTTTGGTACCTTACTACTCTTTGAAGAGGAGGGACAAGATAAGCATTTATTTGTTTTGATGGTTGTGGTGAAGAAGTGTTTTGTTGTGAATGATATGCATTACTTCCATTTCCAAAATTCCTAGTTATATTATGTGGCACTTGTGGGGTCCAATTCTTGCTTGCATTTTTGTATTCATTCTTATTATAGAATGGTATATAAATTTGTGATGCATTGGGAACACATTTGACTCCCAACTGTAGCAGTTTTTTGTCCAATTGTAGTAGTTATTTTTATAATTCTGTACACTTTCTTATTAACTATTTCCTTTCAAAAAATTATTTTGTTCCAAACTAATTATGCATTCTTCATCAAGATTTTTACCAGAGTCACCACTCACTTTCTTAAAAGTGAGAAAAATAAAATTATTCTTGATTTTATCCCCAGTGGAATCACTTTTCCTCGATTATGTGACATGATAGGGATGCAAAACAAATTAATGACTCTATAATGAAAGGTCACATGTTCCCAAATTTTCTCAAGTTTTCCCTAGCAAAGTCACCTATCTATTAGTTCTCAAAAACACTAGTTAGAAAACCACAAGAAGTTGCCAAACTCTTGGTACGATTTAGGCTAACAAACAAGGCCAAATTGTATTTGAACCTTCTTCTCTTTAGGCTCTACTAGACCTAGATGGGTATACCTATGCAAATTAGGCAGAATCAAACTATGTGCTTCCTATTCAAGATAAATCTAGATATTCGTAATGGCAATTGGGAGTGGGATAAATGAAAGCTTAATAACTACTCCTATTGAAATTTGAGGTGTGAATGTTTGAATGAGATTTTATAAAATTCTAAAATGGAATTGGTTTGATTGGTGCCTACTTCTGTTGGGCTAATGGAGTCAAGAGGTAAATGGTATGTGTGTCCTATTTCTGGATATAATTTGAATTGTTTAGCACTTTTATGAGTTTATGTCTAGCATAAACGTGCAAGGATGCAATTATCAAGTTCTTCTTATTGATCCAAATGACCTTTTCCAGATTATTGTGATTAATTAAAAGAATTTAATCCTTCCTTGAAGGAGCCAGTTAACTGAACCACATAAGAGCAAAAAATGTGCTTTGATAAATTGAAAATATCCTTGATATATCAATTTAAATAATAATGAAATTTCAACCTTGGAGACAACTAGATAATATTTCCAATTATTTCAACAAACAACTAACGCCATAACAGGATCACCAAATTTATGCATTCTTCTCCATTATATAATTTTAAATTATTTTACAATATACAACATAATGTTCTATTGAGGCAACTGACCAACCTATCCAACTACCTAACCTACTACTTCTTATCTCTTGATGATTTTTTTTCATCTTACATATATACATTGTTCTTTTAGGGTTACAATCCTTCACAACATCTTTTTGGTGTAACTCTTCTTTTCAATGTAGTTCTTCGTTTAATTATCTTCAATAAAATAAAATATTTAATTAGTTTCCTTTGGAAAATTAAATATTTTAACTTTATTCTCCATTTTTCATCTTCATGAAAATTAATTTAATAACAATCTTCTTTTGCTGGAAACTTCACTTTTCATCCAATTAATGCTCTTTGGGTAGAAATAATGAAATCCAATTTGTAATTAAAAGCATTCCTTGGGTAAAAAAATTACCCATTGGTTTAATCCTCCATGTGTAGATATTTTATGTTTGGGTGAAACATTAAACTCATCAAAATAATTATCTTTTCCTATGTGCTTGCAAATATATTTTGAACTTCACATTAAAAATATTTCATGCACAAATTATTTCTCAAGGCGCTTTAAGTCTAATTATTTTTTACTTCCATAGCTATCTCTCATTATTTCATAGGAGTATTCTAGATAATGTAGGAAGGGTCTTCAATTTCACCGCCCTCTCGCACACTTTCATTTTCAATAAACTAGCTTATATTTTTACCACTCATATTCCTAGTATCAATTTTAATGAATCTTGCTCTTCAAATGTAAAAGTGTTCACCGCATTTTTTTTTGCATTATATTTTATACCCTTTCACATTGCACACTCCACCATAAAACTGTGAGTCTTTTCCCTAGCCTTTGTTGTAGCGTCGAATAGGCTTGTCAAGTTACCTCATTACGACAACTTGTTTGTTTGCATCATGCGGGGATGAGGGAAGGCTTCACCAATGAAGAGTTTTTTGCTTTGGCATCATTCATTTGATATTTACATTCAAATTCTTGGTCTTAACTGTCCTCTATATTAAACTCCTACTCCTAAATCCTTAATGTCATGCAAGCCTTCAGAGCATCCATACCTCTAGTGATCAATTGATGAATCTTTGTAAATGTCTTTATTTCCTTGCAGTCATGAACAATAGTTACAAGTGCTATTGCTACCATGACCACCACACAAATGAGCATTTGCATCTGCAATAATGTGTGGTCGTAGTTGGGTCAATATAAAGGGCCATGATGTTTTGTAGTTCCTACACTTACAATTATAGAAACAACTAGCATAGCTAGAGGTAAGCCCACATGATTGAAGTGAAATCATGCCCATATGACAATAATAAATACCAAATAAGAAAGGTGTTTGAAAAAATTCACTATCATCAACACCCATAAAAAATATAACCATTGATAGAACTATAAGAAGAACGAAAAGTGCCATGCCCTCCATAGACCTCATCAAAATATTCTGATTGAAAAACCACTAGTGTCGAAAAGATCGTTGAATGCTTTAATTTTGTTAAGCAACATTCTTTCCCCTAAGAAATATCATTCATTCTCACATTTACCACTTTCTTATCATGATCAAAAGAACTAAATTGAACATCTCCTGTGGAAGCATTTCCTCCAAAATTAGTGTAATGCTCACTCATTAAACCTCCAACAACATCCACTGGCACAATGATTTGCTTCTAGATTATGTGGAATATTTGAAGTTGAACTTCCAAGTTTAGAGAAACTATAATATTTAATTGGAGGATTCTCTTCATCAAATTCACATTATGTCTTTAGTTTCATTGAGTTCCTTGGATCGTAATATCCTTTTCCAAGAGATGTAAATTTATTGCACATCTTTCTCACCTTCACTGCAAGGTCTTTTATAAGAAAATTGTGACAAGGTTGGGCATAATGTCAACCCTATGTGAATTGAATGCTTCATTCATGTTACCGAACCTTCTTTACATAATCCTTGCATCATAGAAAAATTGAAAGGTTACCGTAGGATTTTCAATATTGGTTTTAGAACCTAAAATATTCTTATATCCATTGTAGGTTGTATTCTTCTAGATTTTTGTGGGATTCATCTATATTCTATGGAGTACACTCTAGAAATTCCTTGAATTATTTTTCAAGCAAGCTTTGATGTATAATTATAAGAGTTGTGGACATCCTCTAGAATTGAAGAGACAACAATCTTAAAATGCCACATTTGATTAGAATTGTGGATGCCTTCTCCTAGGCCCTCTTGACATACTTTGTCAAACAATTAGATTTTTTTTAGTACACCCGAAATAATTGAATTCCATGACACCTTACCTCTCATCAAAACCTGTAATGCATTCAAAACTTAGGTAGTCATCAAAAAATTTATTTTTGACATTTTGTGTTGTGAATAAAATGGGTTAGGTAGACATTGGGAATGCTTTGGAAAATTGATTTAAAATTCTATTGGAGCCACGGAAATTCACCAACATGTTGCGTTATGATAGGGGAGTATGGCTATAGAATGGTATAGCATGAAGTCATTGGGACTAAAAACTGCTAACGCCCAAAGTTGCTCACTTATTCATATTTGAAAACTGCACCTGTCAGAACTCAATTGGAACCCACCAACTTATCTTTCTAGAAAAATATCACATAATCTTTGAAGAAGCTATATCTTTGAGGCCTGGCTTATTTAGGCTCCATGAGTATGTAGGCGAATGGGTTTTTCTTCAATGTTCCTTCTTTGCAAAATATTAAACGCCATAGATGATCTATGTGACAATTTTCTAGAAATGTAGATGTCAAACTCGGTAAAATTCATTTGAATGTAAATTCAAAAAAATAACAAATGATGTCCAAAATCCCTAAAAATTGACATGGAGGTAGATTTTGGTGGAGATAATGAAAGGCATCAATCAGTTTGTGATGAAACTCTCTTGGTTACTTAATATTTCCTTCCAAAGTTGACCATTTTAATAGATTTTACTGTGTGTAGATAGCAAACCTTTGCAAAACCCTTTAACTTGGCCTCTTGAAACCCTCAAAAATCATATAATAGGGAGATAAAATTTGGTATGGCCTTTCGAAACCCTCACAAATCATATCATAGGGAGTTAAAATTTTGTAGAGGTACTCTCATATGGTAGACAAACACATCTGCAAAGTTATTTTCCTTGATATTGCACTGACTTCATTTTATGATTTCTCAAATTGAGCCACTTGTAAACCCCTATCCCGAAACCTAGAGGATGATGCACCACTATGGAAGCACAACTAATTTTTCTTCTTAAAAAGAGTAACAATGACAAGTAAAGTAATCTACTCTAAACACATACATATTCTAGGTTGTGCAACATGTCCACATTTCAATCCCAAAACTTACAAAATAAATCTAACCATAGAATATGAAATTAACTCATGATAAACAACATACATCAAAGCATTAACCCATTGCATAATAAATTAAACATGAAAATTTAATGAACATGTTTCCATAGATACCACACCATATATACAATTTAGTCCCATAATGAAGAGATCATACATAATGTTACAATTACAACACAAGGATCCTCCTCGATTACAAATGGGGAATACAAATACATAGTGTCCCACTATTACAATGAATATAAGAGAAGTAAAAATCCATAGAAACACATGAGATCCTTGAACTAGAAGATCCCGCCATCATGAACATGAAAAGAAAGCCCAACAGTGTAAGTTGCATACCACCTAGCCATGTGGTACTCGTAGGCCCAGCCCCCATGCTAGGAGATAGTAAGAGGTAACCAAGACAAACCTACTACCTCTAAACACAAGCAACATACAAAACACCACTATACCAATAAACACAAAACATAAGGTTACATTGCTTCCAAAACCAAAAAATAAAGTACAACCACTATACAATACAAACCAACTGATGTCATAGGATGAGTGTCCTCACAAAGGTTGGATTGGTCATCCTAAGGAGATCTTCCTAGGTCTCAGCCCCCATCTTGGGTTATCTTGGTAACCTCTCATGAACTTTGGCCCCACATGCACACCAGTGCAGAATTGATTATCTTTCAAAAACACAAGATAACAATTGCCATTCTAGGCCTTCTCGACTAATCTCAAGTCTAACACAAGCCCTTGAGCCAATGAGTAAGGCTAAATTATTTGGTTAAATGTATTAAGCTACTCTATCTCTAATATAGGTTATTTAATTTCCACTAATTAAACTGACTCTCACATGAGTTGTCGTGAAACCACTTTGTGTCCTAGCCCCCATTGAAAGCCACTCCACTATTGAAAAATCAATAACTTATTCCACAACCGAAGGGTAGATAGTGCACTAAAATTGATAACAAGAAACCACCACATCTCAAGTGGTAACACATCCCTACAACTGTTAAATACTAAATCTCAAATATGTGTACTACCCAAGGAAATATCAAAGGTTGAAAAAATATACAACCCTTTCACAATTTACAATCTTTGGAAGACTTTCATTTCCACAATAACAAATATCCCCCCAATACACCATTACAAAAGTATATGTAATTGAAACAAGCAACTCAGGTAATTAAGTGAACTACCATTAGGATTTCCTAAATCCAAATAAATCAATAACTCGTATTTAAAATACATCATTTAAACATAATTCTAATTAATAAATCAACATTGAATTAAACCAATTGTTTAACTTTCAGTTGGACAATTACTCATAATATTCAACTCAAATTTCCACAAACGTGAATAGAAAAGAACATGGTTTAAAACAATACAAGCACTTAAATAATCTAATATTCAGATTTCCCAAATCCAATTGAATCAACATCTCATAACATGCAATTATTCAAAGTAAGTATAATTCCATTTGCAATAACAAAGAAATAAAATAAAACTATTTAATCAACTCCAATTCCATAGATTCGTATAATAATAATAAAATCAATTTCTCTATTACAATCATTGCATTATAAAATACTTTACTTGTACATTAAACATTTTAATAACACAATATCTATTTAAATATAAATCAACTTTCTCTCTTAAGTCATTTTAGTTTAAGTTTTACTAGCCCATGCATTTGCATGCTTATTTTAAAAATATACTTCCATTTACAAACCATAAGAAATTAAAACTAGTTGTTTAACTCAAATTTCACAGTTTAGAGAAACTTTCACTGAAGAAGTTTTCTATAGAAGAATATTTCTAATTTTCACAGAAAAGATTTTTCTACAGTTTGGTTTTAATTTCAACAGAGATTCTACAATTTAACTATAATTTCCTTCAAGGTAAATCCATTTCCAAAATTCAATTTTAACAGAGGATCTACAATATATTCTACAAAGGTTGTATACATTCATGACAATCTTTTAAAACCAAAAAGCTTCTACAATAAAAGGAATCCTCTTCTACAAAAAACCTTTCCAATTTGCAATACAATAATAATTAAATAACCTTTTCAATTTAACTTCACAAAACCATAAATAACCTGCTCAAGAAGAATTGTTGATTTGAAGTTTGATGTCGAGCTTCCCTTTAATCTCCAACTCTGCCAAAGCTTCCTCCAGAAGAATTTTCACTTCCCAGAGAATAGAAATAGTCCAAGACCAAGAATGCAACAAAAATAGTTTCCTAAAATTATCAGAGAGCTTCTAATATTAAAAATTTCCCCAAACCTCCAAACAATTCTACCATTTTTAAATCATCTCTCTTTTTCTCGTGAAAACAACTTCCTTCTTTCAATCTCAATAATTCTCTGTGAGAATCAATTTTCAACAATTAGTAATCAAAACTTTCTAACTTCCAGTTAACAAAACAAATATCTTTTCTTCAACAACCATAGATATTTCAAAAGATATTTTCCCAATAACATGGCATTTGAAATTTAAATAATTTATTTATTTCAAATAAAATTTAAATAACTTATTTATTTTAATTCACATTTAATCTAATAATGAAAATTAGTTTATAACATAAATTAAATTAATCAATTTATCTTTTATAAAGTCTCCACATCAATAATACAAATTAATTAAATACTTAATCATAACATATAATTTAATCCTCTCAATTAAACTTTGCATAATAAATAAAATAACAAGACAAATGTGGATAAACAATATTACCAATACATGGACTAACGACACATTATACTAGGGTAAAGGTCTTACTAGGTTAACCCATTACTATCTCCCAATCAACATTACTATTTAGTAGTGGACACGCTCAAACCTATGAAACCAGGTGAAGCCCTTTTCCTCTACCTACAAACCTACAAACAAAGCATATGTTGTACATGTATCCAGAAAATAAATCATACACACTATGAAGATAGAATTGCAGAAATCACAAGGCACTCACAAGAGAGTGATGCAATACCATTCTCTTCACCAATACAATGTCACATCAACTAATGTGATAAAATATTAGTTAAACTACAATGGGCATGTATAGCAATATCATCTCAACTAAAAATATAAACAAACATAAACATGTCACACAAATCACCATGCATATAGTGTAACATCACAACAATATAGATCTATCATTGCTTCACTGTCAGCGATTGAATAACATTCACATAAAATATGATCTATCAAAGTATTAGATCTATAAGAGAAAACATAGGAAATTAGAGGGGTGTTACATCTTACCCCCTAGGACTCGACTTACTCTTGGAAGTCACAAGATTAGGTAAAGATACATAGTTATCAACCACATCATAAGGCAATAGCTACTCATCAGCATAACAAGTGTAATCATGAACCAAGGGATACATGTAATCAAAATTATCCAACATATCATAAGCATCCATACATAATGTCACGATCATCAAGATCAATGAAATGTCATCCAACACCATCTAGAATGGTGAAACAACCAACTATAAGGTCTCAAAGTGTAAAACATAATATAATTAGTATCAAAGTTTCATAATCATAACATAGAATAAAGTATCAAACTAGCTAAACAACATAGAAGGTTCAACATCCCTCTAACAACTATCGAGCTACTTACAACCTAAAAGAGGACACTCCTTTGGGTCCTCATCAGAATCCACTACCACAATAACGGAAGCAAGAGGTTGAGCATGAAGGCTCTCCTTCTCTTTCTTGGACAGTAGGGGAGCATTAGGTTCGCACCACAATTGCCACTCTCAGAATGTGGAAGGCTTCTTCTCTTTAGTTTTGTGCTTTGGCTCATCTACCTATTTCCCTTTTTCTACCTTGAGTTGTGTGAGGGCCTGAGCCAAGGTCTCGTCATCTAGGACACAAGCTAGGGCTATTGATGTAGAATTCTCTTTAATAACTACCCCCTTTTCAGAAGTCTTTCCTGCCTTTCCTTTCTTCTTTATAGACTTTGACACTCCCATCCTGTACACAATCAGGGGTAAACATAAGACTCAAAGAAAATTTTAAATCACAACTAATCCACATTACAATAATGTCCATAATGCATTCCCCCGTAGGAAGGATATCAGTGCATTGCGCACTACACCAAGGGTCCTATCCTTCCATTGGTTTGTGCACCATTGGACCAACAATGCCTAAAGACAAAATTCTGGGAGACAAGCGAGAACAACCCAAAAATGAAAAACATAAACTAAAGAGTACAAAACCTAGGTCAACATAATGGGCTCATAGTGCCCAATATATAATACTTATGCAACTAATAGACTAGTGGGTTCAACATTATCCCATAGCACCTAGTGTTTAAACCTAGGCTCTAAGACCAAGTTTAAAACCCTACCCCACAACCTAGAGGACGATGCAACACTGTGGAAGCACAAATAATTTTTTTCTTAAAAAGAGTAACAATGATAAGTAAAGTAATCTGCTCTAATCATGCACACATCCTCTAGGCCACACAATGCATATACATGTGAATCCCAAAACTTACAAAATAAATCTAACCATAGCATATGGAATTAACAATTGATAAAAAGCATACATCAAAGCATTAACCCATTGCATAATAAATTAAACATGGAAATGTAATGAACATATTCCATAGATACAACACCATATATATAATTATGTCCCATAATGAATAGATCATACATAATATTACAATTACAACACAAGAATCATCCTCGATTACAAATGAGATACAAATACATAGTGTCCCATTGTTACAATAAATATAAGAGAAGTAAAAATCCACAAAAACACATGAGCTCCTTGAACTAGATTATCTCACCATCACAAACATGAAGAGAAAGCACAATAGTGTAAGGTGCATGCCACCCATCCATGTGGTACCCATAGGCCTATCCCTCATGCTAGGTGATAGTAAAAGGTAACCAAGACAAACCTACTCCCTCTAGACATAGGCAACATATAAAATAACACTGTCCAGTAAACACAAAACATAAGGTTACATTGCTTCCAAAACCACAAAATCAAGTAAAACCACTATACAATCCAAACGGACTGCTATTATAGGAGTGTCATCACAAAGGTTGCCTTGCCTATCTTAAGGAGATCTTCCTCAGTCTTGGCCCCATCTTAGGTTATCCTAGTAACCTCTCACAAACTTCAACCCCACATGCACACTAGTGTGCAATCAATTATCTTTCAAAGACAAGATAATGATCTTTCCATTCTAGGCCTTTCTGACTCATCTCAAGTCTAACATAAGCCCTTGAGTGAATGAGCAAGGCTAAATTATATGGTTAAATGTATTAAGCTACTCTATTCCTAATATAGGTTATTTAATTTCTATTGATTAAACTAACTCTCACATGAGTTTTCCTAGAACCACTTTGTATCATGACCCTCATTGAAAGCCAGTCCCCTATTGACAACACAATAACTTATTCCACAACCCAAGGGTAGATAGTGCACTAAAATTGATAATAGAAAATCACCACATCTCAAGTGGTAACACATCCCTACATATGTCAAATACTAAATCCCAAATACGTGCACTACCCAAGGAAATCTCAAAGGGTGAACAAAAGATACAACAACCCTTTCACAATTTACAATCTCTAGAAAACTTTCATTTCCACAATAACAAATATCCCTCCAATACACCATTACAGAAGTATACATAATTGAAACAAGCAACTCATGTAATTAAATGAACTACCATTAGGATTTCCTAAATCCAAATAAATCAATAACTCATATTTAAAATACATCATTTAAACATAATTCCAATTAATAAATCAACAATGAATTAAACCAATTGTTTAACTTTTAGTTTGACAATTACTCATAATATTGAACTCAAATTGCTGCAAATGTGAATAGAAAATACCATAGTTTAAAACAATATAGACACTTAAATAATCTAATATTCAGATTTCCCAAATCCAATTGAATCAACATCTCATCACATGCAATTATTCAAAGTAAGTATAATTCCAATTGCAATAATAAAGAAATAAAATAAAACTATTTAATCAACTCCAATTCCACATTTTCGTATAATAATAATAAAATCATTTTCTCTATTACAATCATTACATTATAAAATACTCTACTTGTACATTAATCATTTTAATAACACAATATCTATTTAAATATAAATCAACTTTCTCTGTTAAGTCATTTTAGTTTAAGATTTACTATCCCATACATTTGCATGCTTATTTTAAAAATATACTTCCATTTACAAACCATAAATTAAAACTAGTTGTTTAACTCAAATTTCACAAACACATATAAATAAAAAATATCAATCTTTCTAGTAGAATCAATTTATTATAAAACACCTACTTGTGCATTGCATGCACTAATTAACAACATAATATTTATTTAAATAAATATCCTTTATTTATATATATATTCTAATTACATAATCAAATTATTCATTTCCAATATTCATTTTAAGATATTTCATATTTCCAAAATACATATATAAATATATAAATTTATAATATATAAAATATAATATATATATATATATATATATATATATATTATAAATAATATACATATTATATAACATATATATAATATAATTATATATTTTATATATAAAAAAACATTTATTAAAAACAAACCTAACACTACTAATACAACAAATGCAAGGGTTGTTTTCATAGTTGACCCCAAGTGGGGCGTGGTCATGTAGGCAACGTCATCCCTGCCCTCACAAATGCCTCCCCTATGGGGATGGCTGTGGGGATTACCCCCATCGCCCCACACAATAATATTTATATTTCATAATTTTTTTAAAGCAATGCAAATTTATAAAAGATTCCCATACAAAGATTTCAACAAATTTCCAATAAAATTTCTCCAAAATAAATTCTACAGACCGTTCATATATATATATATATAATTGTATGTGTATATGTATATATTCAAATATACATATATATAAACAAAATGATATTTATCTATAGGAAGTATTTAGAAAATTTCACAGAGGTTTCAATTTCAACATAGGTTTAAAACATTTTCTAGAGGAGAATATTTCCAATTTTTACCAAAGAAGTTTTCTACAGAGGAATATTTCCAATTTTCATAAAAAAAGAGTTTTCTACAATTTTGATTTAATTTCAATAGAGATTCTACAATTTAACTATAATTTCCTTCAGGGTAAATTCATTTCCAAAGTTCAATTTTAACAAAGGATCTACAATTTATTCTATAGAGGCTATAAACATTCAAGGCAATCTTTTGAAACCAAAAAGCTTCTACAATAAATAAATCCTCTTCTACAGCAAACCTTTCCAATTTGCAATACAATAATAATTGAATAAACTTTTAAATTTAACTTCACAAAACCATAAAGAACCTATTCCAAAAGAAAATTTGATTCAAAGTTTGATGTTGAGATTCCCTTTAATCTCCAACTTTTCCAAAGCTTCCTCAATTCTCACTTCCCAGAGAATAGAAATAGTCCAGAACCAAGAATGCAACAAAACTAGTTTCTTAAAATTATCAGAGAGCTTCTAACATTAACAATTTCCTTAAACCTCCAAACAATTCTACCATTTTTAAATCCTCTCTCTTTTTACCATGAAAACAACTTCCTTCTTTCAATCTCAATAATTCTCCCCGAAAATAAATTTTCAACAATTAGTAATCAAAACCTTCTAACTTCCAGTTAATAAAACAAATATCCTTTCTTCAACAACCACAGATATTTCCAAAGATCTTTTCCCAATAACATGCATTTGAAATTTAAATAATTTATTTATTTCAAATCAAATTTAAATAACTTATTTATTTTAATTCACATTTAATCTAATAATTAAAATTACTTTATAACATAAATTAAATCAATTAATTTATCTACTATAAAGTCTCTACATCAATAATACAAATTAATTAAATATCATAACATATAATTTAATACTTTCAATTAAACTTTGCACGATAAATAAAATAACAAGACAAACATGGATAAATAATATGACCAATACATCTAGACTGATGATACACTATACTAGGGTAAAGGTCTGACTAGGTTAACCCATTGCTATCTACCAATCAACAATACTATTGGGTAGTGGACATGCTTAGACCTATGAAACCAGGTAAAGTTGTTGTCCTGTACCTGCAAACCTATAAACAAAGCATATATCGTACATATATCCAGATAATAAGTCATACACACCATGAAGAGAGAATCACGGAAATCACAGGGCACTTAGAAGGAAGTAATGTAATACCATTCTCTTCACCAATACAATGTCACATCAACTAATGAGATAAAATATCAATTAAACTACAATGGGAATATATAGCAATATCATCTCAAATAAAAATTTAAAAGAACATAAAGCATGTCACACAAATCACCATGCATATAGTGTAACATCACATCAATATAGATCTATCATCATTCCACTATCAACAATCAAATAACAATTACATAAAATATGATCGATCAAAGTATCAAAATTGTTAGAGAAAACATAGGACATCGGAGGGGTGTTAGATCCTACCCCCTAGGACTTGACTTACTCCTAGAAGTTGCAAGATTAGGTAAACATACATAGTTACAAACCACATCATAAGGCAATAGCTAATCATTAGCATAGCAAGTGTAATCATGAACCAAGGGATGCACATAATCAAAATTATCCAACACAACACTAATTCCATAAATCCAATGTATCATAAACATCAATTCATAATGTCATGATCATCAAGATCAATAAAATTTCATCCAACACCATCTAGAATGGTGAAACAACTAACTATAAGGTCTGAAAGCGTTAAACATAATATAATCAATATCAAAGTTTCATAATCATAACATAAAATAAAGTATCAAACTAGCTAAGCAATAGAGAAGGTTCAACTTCCCTCTAACAACTATTGAGCTATTCATTGCCTGAAAGAGGACACTCCTTTGGGTCCTCATCAGAATCAACTACCACAATAATGGAAGCAGAAGGCTAAGCACGAAGGCTCTCCTTCTCTTCCTTGGATAGTAGGGAAGTGTTAGGTCTACACCCCAATGGCCACTCTCGAAACACGAAGGGTTTCTTCCCTTTCATTCTATGCTTTAGCTCATCTACCTTTTTCCCATTTTCTACCTTGAGTCGTGTGAGGGCCTATGCTAAGGTCTCGTCACCCGAGATGCAAGGTGGGGCTACTGACGTATAATTATCTTTAATAACCACCCCTTTTTTGGCAATCTTTCCTACCTTTCCTTTCTTCTTTCAGACTTTGACCCTCCCATCCCTACACACAATTAGGGGTAAAAATAAGACTCAAAGAAAATTTTAAATCTCAACTAATCCACACTACACTAATGTCCATAATGCATTCCCCAGTAGGAAGGATATCGGTGCATTGCGCACTACACCAAGGCTCCTATCGTCCCATTGGTTTCTGCACCATTGGACCAAGAATGCCTAAAGATAAAATTCCATGAGACAAGTGAGAACAACCCAAAAATAAAAAATAGAAACTAAAGAGTACAACACCTAGGTCGACGTAATGGGCTCATAGACTTTCCCAATATATAATACTTACGCAACTAATAGCCTAGTGGGTTCAACATTATCCTAGAGCACCCAGTGTTTAAACCTAGGCTTTGATACCAAGTGTAAAACCCTGCCCTACAACCTAAAGGATGACACAACATTGCGAAAGTGCAACTAGTTTTTTTTCTTAAAAAAAGTAACAATGATAAGTAAAGAAATCTACTCTAAACACATACATCCTCTAGGCCATGCAATGCATCTACATGTGAATCCCAAAACTTACAAAATAAATCTAACCATAGCATATGAAATTAACTTATGATAAACAACATACATCAAAGCATTAACCCATTGCATAATAAATTAAACATGGAAATGTAATGAGCATATTCCATAGATACGACACCATATAACACCATATATATAATTTAGTCCCATAATGAATAGATCATACATAATATTACAATTACAACACAAGAATCCTCCTCGATTACAAATGGGAAATACAAATACATAGTGTTCCACTATTACAATCAATATAAAAGAAGTAAAAATCCATAAAAACA
>VDFB02046662.1:0-21545 GCA_007258455.2 Sequoia sempervirens
AAATGGCCCATTTACAATGAGATTTGAGGGTGAAACTAGTGTCTCTACAAGGACTCAAGCAATAGTCTCCACTTTATTTAGATACCAACAATGCCTAGCCTTTCTTATCTACAAGAGGATGCCACACTTTGACATGGATCCTTGCAAGGAGTCTCTAATGATCCTAGAGCACCCAAGTTGATCACCTTCTTCTAGCCCATCTTAGAAAACAACAACTCTAAACAACATTTGATTATTGCTATTACAAACATAGACGCAAATGGACTTGTGAAACAACATTTCTCACAACTTATCACTTCTACTCAAATGCCCTAGCACATTTCCCCTCAATAATGTGATTTTGCTTCTTTCCAACAACACAACATGGCTCCTTCTCGACAACATAGATCTACTCCTCTCAAACCACCCCCAACCATAAGGACAAATGCATATTATGAACCTATTCATTGCTACAAGAATTACATCAGCCTTGGATGTTAGGCGTGACTCTAGATGGAGTGTCTTGCTTCCTCTTAGAATCCCCTAGCTTGGCCCTCCTAGCCTTAGAAACTCACTCATGAGCAGTATTAGATCTTGTACCAATCCTCTCACTACAATTGACAATGACACCAATGACTCCTCGATTTTAGACTAGAACATATATATTTGAGAAGGCTTGTCTCCCATCTCTTGAATACTCCTTAGCATATGTTCTTTAGGGATTTTGATCTCCCTAGTTGCCTATTTGTGTTGGTTTCTTAACCAAATGTGTTAGTGATCTGCCGCAGTGTTGTATTTTTGTTTCTATTCCTTCCCATTTTTGGGCCTCTCTTTGAACTTTCTATTGTATACTCATGTAATTTCAAGTCTCACTGACCTTCTTTTGGTTACCCATGGACATTAATATAATTTCTTTCTAAGAAAATCATTGTGGGGGGGAGGCCAAGATGAATTAAAATGGATAGCAGACCCAATAGGAGGGAAAATATGAAGCACTACCATGATGACAGTCCTTTGATGATTGGCCTTCCTCAAGAATATGGTAAGAGAATGATCCACCAAAAGTAACTAGTTTTGTATGGATGCTTGTTCAAAAGTAGATCATGGCCCTGGATAAATTGATGAAAAAGGAATGCCATGATCCATCAAAACAATTTTTTTGTGAACATAAAGAGAAGACTGTAGATTGCCATATTCTCCATTGTCCCTTCCTCGTAGGAAATCAGAGTTTTGTCATAGGAAACTCAGGTTTCCATAGGCAATAGCTGCATTTCTGCTGTAATTGTTTTCTCCATGCCTTGTCGAGAGTGACAAATTGGGGCCACTATAGTTGCCATGCCCAACCTCGCAATTTGAGCAATATGGAAAAAGTGCATTAGCCTCAAAACTGCAAAATTTCAGTGTCTATGATTGCAGGTTGGAAGCAATCCAAAGTGGCTTGCATGATCCCCACAATAAAGGGGTTGGTAGATGGAAGAAACAAGCTCCATGTTAAGCACTTGTTCTGCCCAGTTAGGAACAAACAAATAATATAAGAGGCCTGGGGACAAGCATCAGAATAGGTGTCTTAAAGATCCCTTCTTTAACAAGAGACCTGACATATTCTTACTCCAAGAAACCAAAATGGTAAAACTTAGAAGCCATGAACATCATCAATAAAATTTGGTCTAACAGACTAACAGTTCAAGCATAGCCTCATCATCAAAAGGAGCATTAGGGGGTATTCTGACAGCTTGGTCTTCTGATTTCTCCCTTATAGAGTCATTTATAAACCCAAGTTGGATTTGAATCACCCTAAGAGAAGAATCTTCTAACCTTTTGGTCAACATTCCAATGTCTCGTCTCCAAATCATATAACAGACAAACATGAATGCTGTAACTCCATTTGCCAGCTCGCATGAACTTGTAAACTGGATCCTTGGAGGGGATTTAAATCTTGTCCTTGATCAAAATGATTAAAAGGGGGCTTTCCATATCAGGGGATAGAGAGGATTTCAGTTTATTGAAGACATTATAACTTAACCTGCTCTGCAGGATCTCAAACTTCGCAAGTGTGAGTGCACTTAGTCTAATAAACACTCAGGGGATACTTATATTGCAGCTAGGTTGGACAGATCTTTTGTCTCGGGGGGGCTTTTTGAGACTTTTCCTCTTGTGAACTAGGAAATCTTCCCAAATCTCACCTCTAATCATAAACCAATCAGCATGTACATCGAACACCGAGTAAAGTAGGGTCCTATTCCTTTCAGGTACTCTTCCATCTGGTTAAAGAAGGGAGGCTTTAAGCAATTAGTCAAGCAGACCTGAAAGACACTCTTCACATTCATTCCCAGGCTAGATATGGATGAACAAAATTCAGCATAACAAATCTGCTATTAGCAGTTGGCTTCAAACTCATAGCAAAAATCAAAATGTAAAAGGTCTCAAACATAGTTTGAAAACTTTCGAAAGCAAATGGAAGAGCAAAGGCCAAAAGGAGATTTGCTCCTGGAGCAATGAAATTGTTCCAATCAGTTGCTTAGCTTTTTAAGCAAAGAAGAAACCATCTGGAGACTTAAGTCAAGAATGACTTGGTTACAAAAGGGAGCAGAAATGCTAAGTATTTTTATAGGAAATCCCAGCAAAGGCAGAGCTTTAACACCCTTAATAAGTTGCAGACTAATGAAGGACAGGTTACTGATTCACTAAAGGGCATTAAACATCAGGTTTTCCATCACTTAGAACAGCTGTATAAAGAAGGCGCCCCAGAAAGAAATGAGCAGCTAAATAAAGTTCTTCTTAATATCCCTTCAATTGTCGCATTGGATCAGAATAGGAACTGCAACAAAGAGATCAGCTTAGATGAACTGCCAAAAAGTTGTGTTTAGCATGAAAATATATAAAGCCCCAGATTCTGATGACTCTAATGCCAATTTTTTTAGGACTTCTAGGATATCATCAATTACTATTTTCTGGAGATGGCTGAAGCCTCCCCACATCAACATCACAGTTTGCATAGGGGGATTGATTCATTTTTCCAGGCTTTGGTTCCTAAAGAAACACAAGCAGTAAGGATAGACAGGTACAAACCAATCTGCCTTTGTAATGCTTCCCATAAAACTGTCACCAAGATTATCTCTAGAAGGCTAGAAAGCATATTACCCAAACTTATTTCAGAGGAGCAAACTGGATTTGTCCCCCATAGACACATCTCTGCAGGAATAATTCTAACCCAGGAAGCATTTCACTCAAGCAAGCATGCTAACAAGAGTATTATGACCATCAAATTGAACATGTCTAATGCTTTTGACACACCGAATCATAATGATATTTATCATACCTTGTTGAAATTGGGTGTTGGTTAAGAACTGTTAGAATAGATCAAAGTTTATGTGGACAATCCTTGGACTCACCCGCTGATCAACAGCAGTCCTAGATATTTATTTTTTTTGCCTTTCATGAGGTCAGTCAGACAAGGGCGTCCTCCATTTCCTTTCCTATATATTATCTCAATTGAGCTCTTAGGAATATAGTGGCATACACCTATTGTTCAGGGAGTGAAGGAGTTAAATCATGTGCAATTTTCCAACAACATAATCTTGCTTGGGAGAGCCTCACCTTGGATTGCTAGACAATTTGCCTATGTTCTCAAGGAATTAACTGAAGCTACTAGAAGCTTGATAAATAATCACAAATCTATCATCTATCTTTAACACCCAAATCACCATGAGGCTGCTGAAATTTCAAGAATTCTAAGCTGTAAAGTCAGCAATGGACAAACTTTCCCTATTTCCTTCACAAGCCCCATTTCTTACCATTGGGATAAGATACTCGGTAAAATGAAGGCAAAATTTAACAATTGGTCTAGTATTTGGTTGACTCCTCCAAATATGATGATCTTAATAAGCACACTTCTGGCTACTCTCCCAGTCTATCAGATGAGGATCACCACTGCCCTGTAAGGAATCATATATAAGATGGAGTAGCTTCTTGGGAGGTTTATATGTAAAGGAGGAAGGAAAAATAAAAAGAAGAAATTCCATTTCATTAAATGGGAGAAACTAATTAGAAGCAAAATGAAAGGGAGTTGAGTTTGAGAAGCCTTCAAGACCATCTGTTAGAATAATATTTCTTTATATAGTTAATGGTCAATGTTATAATGTATTTAGTTAGATTAGATTTCTTTAAGTCTTGTCTACTGTAGTAGGTAGAGGTTGTTAGACATCTTAAATGTTAACAGTAATTTGTTTCCTCTATATATTGTAATATTTTCTTCTTGTCAAGCAAGTAATAGAATTATCAGTTCTTTTCAGAACATGGTATCAAAGCCTGGTAATTGATTTTTAAAAATTCTATGAATTTTTCTTGAATAAAAAAAATCGATTTCGTGGGTCTTGGTTGTAGAAGAAAATCGAGGGTTTTTTATTTTGATTTTTTTTGTGAGTATTTTCTCACTAAAAATTCCGATCCTCTTGCTGCAATTTTGTGGGCACTTTTTTGGAAGAAATTGAAGGAGATTTTTCGTGGCTAGGGTTCTTTGTTTTCATCTGCCTAGCTCCTTCTGGTTGCGACTTCTGTTTCTCATTCCAGTCGCAGCTAGGGCATGTTTTTCTACCGCATATTCTTTTGTCTTTTGATGCGATTTGATCTCCTTTTGAATGCCTTTTTTTAAGACATGATTTCTTCTACCTACGAAAGTTTGTTTCTTCTGGCCATCACGTTTTTTGCTTCTCATCTCTGCGGTTTGTGTTGAAGTTGGTCGTTTTTCCTAGGCATTTTAAAAATGCGCGCGCGACCTTCATTTTCCTATAGTTCTACCCTTGATTGGTCGCATTTTCTGGGCGCGATTTTTGTACATCATCTGGGTGTCATTTAATCTGTTTCTGAACGCGTTTCTATGAAATCTTTTGAGCACAATTTCTTTTGAAGTTGCGTCCCTCCTGCTCGTGTTTTACCAAGCGTGATTTCCAAAATTTTTTGTTTTTTTCTGGGCGTTTTTTTGCATTTTTTTTAGCCGACTAGGGTTTTCAAAAAATCTCCTTCGTTTCAAGTTAGAAAAAATTTTCAATTGCAGATTCTTGGTTGGTTTTTCGAGTACTTTTTTGGGTTGCCTTTGTTTTTTTGGGGTACCTTGGGATTCGTGCCTCAAAATTTGTGCACATGGGTGTTGCCGAAATTTTTTGGGTATTCTTCAAATTTTTTGGGTTGTCTTAAAAACTCTACCTTGGTTTTATACCTCAAAATTTGTGCTAGGGTTTCAATTTATGCCTTGGAATTTGTCCTGCATAACTTGTTTTTGTTTTCAATGCAACGTTTTTGTGCCTTCACCAGTTTGACCTCGGGGTACATGATGGCATCTCTAACAAATATAATGCTTGAAAGCAGCCAAAAGTTCAATGGGAAGAACTACAACACCTGGAAGCAACACATGCCTATGATCTTTGAATATCATTGCCTCGATCAAGTCATTTTGGGGAACTCAACTCATCCCACTGTAGCCAGAAAGGACCAGGAAAAATGGGATGAACGCAACCGGGAAGCTGTCATGCTCATCAAACTCTCAGTCACAGATGAGCTGCTACCTCAGGTACTGTCTAGCAAAATTGCTACGGAAATCTGGGATCATTTGAAGGCCCTTCATGAAACCTCCGACAAGAGCAGAGCGTTCTTTCTCAAGAACATGCATTTTTCCATCATGATGGATGAGAAAATGTCCTTACAGGAACATTTGACAAAGATTAAGGACATTCGTGATCAATTGGAGGCGATTGGTCGAACAATGGAGGAAGAGGACATGGTCGTCATTACTTTGAAGAGTTTGTCAAAATCTTATGAGCATTTCATTGAAACGATGAATATTACTTCAACAAATGTTGATTTGAAGTTTCCAGACTTGTGTAACAAACTTCTACAACAAGATCATTGGAGACAGCAGTTTGGAAGCAGTACCAGTTCCACCTCCACAGAGCAAGCATTCTCTGCCAAATCTTCTGCTAAGAACAAAGGGAAGGCTCAATCTTCTCAGTCGAAAGGCTCTAGTTCTTCTCAGGACAGCAAGAAGAATGTTTAGTGCAATTATTGCCATAAATATGGTCACATGAAGGTTGACTGTCGAATTTGGTTGGCTTCCAAACAAAAGAAGCAGGGAGGGTCTCAACAAAAGGCAAATGTCGCAGAGCACTCTAAGCAGAAAGAATCTGCATTCTATGCTTTTATGGCCAAAAGAACTGCAGATCAAGTCAAATCTTCTACCTAGAATATTGATTCAAGGGCTTCTCAGCATTTTACTCATCGTCGAGATTGGTTCACCAAATATGAACCATTCTCTGATTCAGTGATGTTTGGAGGAGGCGAAGAGTATACAGTTGTCGGTAAGGGTAATGTTCAGATTCACTCTGGAGGGAGAAATTTAATATTTCTCGATGTCTACTATGTTCCAGGCATGGATGTTTTTAGTTCGTCCACCTGCAGCATTGTTGATAGGGAGACTCGTACTCCAATCGCTATGGAACTTGAGGATCATGGTCTATATAAACTTGTTGATTTCGGTGATTCTCAGGAGCACGCTCTGGCAGCCAGGAGTACTTCCATCAGCAAACTTTGGCATCAATGTTATGGGCACTTGAATGTGCACTATCTCTCTCAACGGTCTTGGGAGGGTTTTGTTACTTGTCTACCTGAGATCCAAACTCAAAATCATGGAGTTTGTGGAGCCTGTCAAGCTAGGAAGCAGCATCGGACACTATTCTTGGATGGTGATTCTTGGCAAGCCTCCAAGGTACTTCAATTGGTTCACGCTGATGTATGTGGACCAATGAACACTCCATCTGTTACTGGGTCCGGGTACTTTTTATCATTTGTTGATGATTTTAGTAGAAAAATGTGGGTGTATTTTTTGAAAAATAAATCAGATGTGTTCAGTACATTTCAGCAGTATAAGGCCTTAGTTGAGAAAGAATCAGGTTCTCAGATTGTCACTCTAAGGTCAGCTAATGGAAGGGAGTTTTGTTCAGCTGACTTCTCTACTTTTTGTGCTACACATGGCATTAAATGCCAACTCACCACACCTTACACCCCTTAGCAAAATGGTGTCCTTGAACGTAGGAATCGCACCATTACTAAAATGGCTCGTTCTATGATGGAGTATAGAAATGTCCCTAAGAAATACTAGGCTGAAGCAGTTTATACTGCAGTCTACTCCTAAATCGGTCACCTACACAGGCTGTTAAGAAGATGACTCTTCAAGAAGCCTAGTCAAAACGTAAGCCTAAGGTGGGCCATCTGAAAGTCTTTGGTTCTACAGCTCATGTCTGGATTCCAGACGCCAAGCGTGCCAAGCTGGACTCCAAGAGCCAACAACTTATGTTTACTGGTTACAGCGACAATCACAAGGCATACAGGTTGATTGATGTAAAGACAGATCGTCTCATATTTAGTCGTGATGTTGTGATTGATGAGACTACTAGTCTATTTCTTCCTACTACCAGTCCTGAGGATCAGCCTATGAAGGTTTCTAATGAGGGTGTTTGTCTTCCTCTTAGTTCCCCTGATGGGAGGGCTTCAGAGCATTCTAACTCTGAAGATGAGGAGTCTACCAGTGATGATCTAGCACCACCTAATTTTCCTTAGGACTCACATCCAGATGACTTTGTTCCAGAAATCCCAGGAGATGTTGTTTCTCCTATTCCAGATGATGGTACTTCTACTCTCCGGCCTAAGTGGTGGGTCAAGACTATCAGAGATCTTCATAATGATGAACTCATTGAGGGCAGATTAGCTCGCAAAAAGCGCAAGCAGCAAAACACAGTCAATTTTGCTCTTATGGCCAACATCCACAGCATATATGAGCCTCAAACATATTCAGAGGCTAAAGGAATTCTAGAATGGGAAAAGGCTATGGAGATAGAATACCATAGTCTTCTGAAGAATCACACTTGGGTTCTTTTTGATCTTCCTCCTGGGAAGAAACCTATTAGTTGCAAATGGGTTTACAAGGTCAAATATCATGCAGATGGTACTCTGGATAAATACAAGGCAAGGTTGGTAGCTCGGGGATTCACACAGCAGGAGGGCATTGATTATGAGGAGACCTTTGCTCCCACTGCCAAGATGAGCACAATTTGTCTTCTTCTCACTATTGCAGCCCAATTTGGATGGACAGTTCATCAGATAGATGTTAAGAGTGCTTCCTCAACAATGAGTTGCAGGAAGAAGTTTATATGATGCAACCTCTTGGATTCAAGGTTCCCGGTAAGGAACATCAGGTTTGCAGATTGGTAAAAGCACTCTATGGACTAAAACAAGCTCCTCGGGCATGGTACATCAAGATTGATCAATACTTGGTTGATCATGGTTTTCAACGCAGCCCTTCTAACTCTAATTTGTATGTCAAGCACTCTGGTGATGATATTTTGTTTCTTGTTGTCTATGTTGATGACTTGACCATTACTGGCAGTTTAGCACATTTGATTGCAGCAATCAAACAGGATTTGTGTAAGACTTTTGACGTGACAGATTTGGGGCTTCTCCATTATTGTTTGGGTATTGAGGTTTGGTAGACCGCTGGTAGCATTTTTATCTCTTATTCTAAATATGCCAAAAGTCTACTTGACAAATTTCGAATCCAAGATTGCAAACCTGCCTCGACACCTATGGAGAAGGGGTTGAAGTTATCAGCCAAGTCTAATTCACCTTCGGTCGATGAAACGACATTCAAGCAATTAGTGGGCAGCCTCATCTACCTCACTGCCACTAGACCTGATATCAGTTTTGTCATGAGCTACATTTCTCGCTTCATGACAGCTCCAAAAGCTGATCATTGTGTTGCAGCAAAGCGAGTGCTAAGATATGTGAAGGGCACTTCAAATTATGGCATTCTGTATGGCAAATGCAAGGCTCCAAAGCTGATTGGTTATACAAACTCAAATTGGGCAGGTTCAGTGGATGACAGAAAATCTACTTCTAGGTATGTATTCAATTTGGGTACAGGTGTTGTAACATGGACTAGCAAGAAGCAACAGGCAGTGGCTCTTTCCTCGACTAAAGCAGAATATCAGGGAACAATTAAGGCAGCATGTGAGGTAGTTTGGCTCCGCAGGATGCTTTCTGACATGCACATGTCACAAGCAAGACCTTCTCCCTTGTACACTAATAATCAAGGAGTGCTCAAACTAGCCAAAAATCCAATCTTCCATGAACGTACCAAACATGTCGAGCTTCATTGTCACTACATCCGCAAGCTGGTAGAAGCCGAATCAGTTCTGCTGCAGTATGTTCCGACAGCGGATCAAACTGCAGATATTCTCACCAAGTCTCTGAGCTTGGGTAAGTTTGTCAAATTCTGGGGGCAACTTGGTGTTGTTGATAGATTGACCATTAAGGGAGGGTGTTAGAATAATATTTCTTTATATAGTTAATGGTCAATGTTATAATGTATTTAGTTAGAATAGATTTCTTTAAGTCTTGTATGTTGTAGCAGGTAGAGGTTGTTAGACATCTTAAATGTCTACAGTAATTTGTTTCCTCTATATATTGTAATCTTTTCTTCTTGTCAAGCAAGTAATAGAATTACCAGTTCTTTTCAAAACACCATCAAGCAGATCTCTCTCAAAAAGGATAGATGGTGGGTTAAATCTCTCCCAAAATATCTTTGTCAGGTAAAAAGCAGATCTTTACAATTCTCTTCCTTGGTGAATAAGTCACAAATTTGGAAAAATTTGAAAGTTGCTTCAGACCTCATCTCTCAGCATATCTATCGAATGACTGTAATGGAGAGAAAATCTATTTTCTTAAAGACAAAATGGAATAATTAGAACCTCAGGTCTCCAATCAACTTAAAGGGTGGTTAACCTAGAATAATGCCCTCATTCTTAATCAACTTATGGACTTTAGGGACATTTCTAAATTCAAGAATTGGCAAGAACTCGGAATTCCATTGTAGTTAAGAGCAGACTGGCAATTTTTCTCATACTCAATGGAAGGAAGGATCCCTCTAGTTCCTACAAACAAGAACAACCTTACAGGGGGAAAGCATGAAGGGTCGTGGCACTTATTCTGTCAACAAAGATTACAAGATGCTGAGTGGTGTATATCCCACTTAAAGATGCTGAGAGGTGTCAATCCCACTTTGACTAAATAGCAATGCTTATAGCACGAAGGCATCATACCCAAACTAAACTTCTTCCTTCTCAACAGCTAACATATGGCAATCTAAAAGAAGAGGCTTTTCAGGACCAAACTGATGATTGCTCTTTGTAGGCTTTAGGAAGAGAAATGCAGTCATCTTTTTATCAACCATGAGTATGCTAGAGAAGCATGGAAGCAGAGGCTTGGCAATACTGCTCATACAGCCACCAATCCCAATACTTTCCAAGAGGCACTTTCGCTTCCATGACCATATTCAAGATGTGCATAAGGAGGCTGAATGGCATTTTGTAGTCAAACAACTTCTACCAAGATATATCTTCTGGAACATTTGGAAAGTCCACATGCAATTAATTTTTAGAGAAAAGTTAAAACAGAATACAGAAATAATGTCCAAGCTCTTCTTCAAGGAACGACTCATTATGCCCCCAAAGTCCAAAGTACGGTGAAGAAATCCAATAAAAGTTTACCACCAGCTCTGTGAAGTGGACAATTTATTTTCTATGATAAAGCCTCATAAGGCAACCCAGGCATAGCAAGTATCAGAATTGTTCTTGTCTCAGATGGGAAAATTCCCCTCAAATATGCCTTTGGTCTTGGGACCATTTCCAAAAACATGACTGAAGCCCAGGCACTTAAAACAGTCTTCTATTAGCAACTGAACAAGGGATCAAAGAGTTGGACAGTTATGGTGAATTCCAGTTGATTATTAATGCCATCAAGTATTTACATTGTAACTGTGTGTCTATTAAATTCTAGTTGATAAGCATCAATATTATCAGGGAAAAATTTAATTCTTCTGGTTTGAAACACATTCAAATATCCCTTGATAAGGAAGCAGACCATATGTGAAATCAAGGAGTTAAATTACATGAGGAATCACTCCACATATAGTACATTCCAGAATACAGAAAGCATGCTTAAGTTTGAACTATTTGAAAAAAAAAAACAATGATTTATCACCACATAGAATAAGACAATTTCTATCAAAAAATTGAACTTTGAGACCACACAAGGAAAAAACATATCTTTTTTAACTTGAACTCCATAATATCTTAAAACTTTAAAAGTTGTAGCAATCAAAGCTAAATTCTCGGAATGAAAGCAAATCAACACTGAGCAAAATTTTGACTGGAATCAATGCATGCGATTAAGGGATAGGGCCATGGATAAGGTAAATGGCAAAGAAAGATGATAAAAAATACATAACATTTTGCAAAGCAAAGCATTAGCATTAGGAAGCTAGGGATAGAACAACAAAAATCAAGAAAGCCCCAAAAAGATTGATGAAGATTATGATGCATTTATTCAAATGATGTAAAGGAGGATAACATGATTGTGATACAAGTACTGTGACTGAACAATGAAATTTCCTCTAGGGATCACCACAAATAAGAGAGCAGATTGTTGTTCGGCCAAAAGTCTTCATTGCTGGTGGAAATGGACAATTTTTCATCACCTATACAAAAACCATGATGTAACGTTGAATGAAGTGCACCCAAATAGAAAAACCATTGGATTTCCTATAAGGAGTTCCAGATGATAATAAATTTGGACAAAATGCCAAATCTAACTTGCTGGTATGGCCTATAAAAATTTAGGTAAAGCATTGACTCTAACTCGTTGGATATGGCATACCCAACTGTAATGTCCCCATCCTCGGAGTGACATCATGATGACTAGATTCCAGCCCAACCAGGATTCCCGTGGGTTAGATGGCAAGATTAAGGGAATGATTTTGGCCAAGCGTATCAAATTTTGGTGTTTAGAAATTATCCTTAACCAAGCAAGCATAATGTTGATCTTAGTTTATCATTATCTCATAGCACACAAGGAGGTCTACTTGCTGGTCAAGGAGGTCTACTTGCTTGTCAAAGCAAGCAAGAAAGTCTACTTCAAGTCAAAGCAGGCAAGGAGGTCTATTTGCAAGACCAAGCAAACAAGGAGGACAAGCAAGCAAGGAGGTGAGTCGACCTCATCAAATCTGATCAGCTTCTAGAAGTTTCCCCTTCCTATGGCGGTTTAGGTGACTTAAGGGAGAAGCTACCAAAAATTAGTATTTTAAGATCAAATCTGATCTCTTCCTTGGGGCAGCTCAAGGAAGCTTCCAAAATAGAATTTTAAAATACTCAAAAAGGCTAAAAGGCAATTAGATCTTCCTAGGACGGTTTGGGGAAACTTAGCCAAGAAGAAATTGAATATTTTAATAAATAAAATCAGATCCTTGGATAAAGACGACTTAGGTGCCTTGGAGAAGAAGGCAAAGAATATTTTAATTAAATAAAATCAGATCTTCCCTAAAGTCAGTTTAGGTGCCTTAGCCATGAAGTTATTGAATATTTTATTGAAAACAAATCAGATTCTCTTCTAAGGGTGATTTGGACTAGAAGCCTTATTTAAAGGCATGGAGGGCTGTGAAATTATTATGTTTACGCATGGATACTTTCTTTCTCTTGTCTGAAATAAGTTTTCAAAATTTCCTCAAGGTGGTGTTCCCTAGTTGGATTTGGTGATGCTCCCTTACCCTTGTTTGAGAGGTGAAATCACTCAGGTTTCATCATAGGGCAGAATTGTGCGAGCTTGGTGCATTTTACAGCTAGGGTTTGAAGACAAGTTCCTGGTCAAAAATCAGATTTGGAGGTCTATAGATTTCTCTGAGCAAATCTACCTTGGGCAATCTAGACTAGGGACATTTTTGAGTAAGATAGCATTTGTTTCATGAAGCTTGAAGATTTTGGGCGACTAGGGTTTCCAGTTTGGTGGCTGGAAATTGCATCTTCAGGTGTGATCTGATTATATTCAGTCTTGGCATCTATTTTTGGCATATCAATATATTCCGGTTGAAGGAGTTGCTGGTTTTGTAGCTGTACTTCACATCTTCAGCCTTGGGCGTCCATTTTGAGGAGCTGTTAGAGCCCTTTCTGCAGTTCATTCATAGCTGGAGACTGTAGCAGCAGCTGCTCTTATCATTCTTATTTTGGCATTATTGTATCGTCTATTTTCATCTAATATAAGGAGCTATCAATGAGTATGTTTTGTGGTTATTATTGGTATCATTTATAATCATTTTCTGAGTATTGTGAAAGTCTGAAAATAAAAGTCAGACCTGCAAATAATTGTATCAGACTTGTTTTGCAAAATAGAAGGTTGTTTCAATTCCAAAAATCATTGTATTTCTTGCATATCTGTTATCTTAATGTTTTATGCAAATCTGGGCAACAAAACATTCATAAACCAAACCAAAAACAGTTCAGTTTGGGTCAGGATCTAGTTGGGATTCTTACACCAACAAACAAGGAAGAGATACGCCTCAGTCATTGCATCCAAAGTACAGCTTACCCAACAAGGAGTCTCAAGAGAAAATGACACAATAATAAGGAACAAATTTTTTAACAAAACTATGTAAATTCTCTAACATAGTAGAGATGTCATTTTATTATAAAATCCAAAAAAAGAATAGTACAGATGAAATTCAATCATTAGCTATTACTTTATATTTAAAACATTTATCCCTCTGTTAACCTTATGCCACATCAGAAATCCAATCAAGTAACCAAAAACCAACTGAAATCAACTTTTGAAAACACCTGATGATGGGAAAATAAAATTCATTGCAGAAGAAAACAAATTCCTAGCATACAGCGATCATTAGATTATTCCTTTTCTTTATTTTTGTTTTGACAAACTATTCTTAATTGACTTAAAATGGCTAAATAAGGTTTGCAGATCTAATTTGGACTCAATCAAACTCAAGGGCATCTGATTTTTCTGACATGATTGATCAAAAGACGACCCAAATTGCTTCAATTTTTCCAGCATTTTATTCAATCATTTCCTGAACCTAATCTGAGTGCCACCATTGCAGAAACCCCGATCTCTCGCTTGGTTTATCTATCTTTTGATGCAGGAGCATCCGGGAGGACTAGCAATTGACATCACCCAAAAACAATCAGAGTTGCACAGTTACAGTTTTGTGGAGTTGTCGTCCCGGCGCATAACATAGCAGTTTCAGTGAAACAATTGTTCAGAGCAATCAATGAGATTTGGAAACAAATTCTTTGATAGGAAGATGGTTGATATTTGTGAATTAATAGTGAAGATTTTGCGGTCATAGCATTCATCATTTGGGAGATATTAGAACTTCATGTTCAAGCCTGTCAATTTACAGAAAGTTCAATATCTCACAATTCTGAATGGCTAGAGCAAAACCCTCGGACATCATTCCAAGCCTACTTGCCAATTGTCATGCGAATTGAAGAACTTTCAATTTTTCGCCTGCTGACACCCGACTACATCAACTTGGCATATTCAGTCTTCTCCGAATTGATGGTAGAGTTTTAAAACAGAATTGTTGAGGCAATAAAGGTTAATTTCCATGTTAATTTTGATGTCTATTTTGACAACAATGTGGAAGATCAAATATTCTTTAACTGGTTTCAAATAGCCAACATAAAGGCTTTGTTTAGGGAAGTCAAGTTACATGCTGAGAGAATTTGAAAAGACATAATCACAATTAAAATATGATAGTAAGGGCCAGATTTTAACAATTAAAATATGAAACCAAAAGAATGTAGGAGGGAGGATTCGACCAAAGGCGAAGAGCTGGAAATTACACTGCAAAAGAGAATAAAATGTATTGATAAAGGGAACAGCTATGCAGCCATATTGAAGAGGAAGAGACTACGCCATGGGAAGATAAAAAGATCTACCAATGATAAGTCATGGACATATAATGAGCAGTGTAGAAAGAAACAAGGGGTCGACCAAGTGAGAAGATGAAGACAGAGGTGCTGGCCACGTCTCATAAAGGTTAAGGTTTAGTTTATGCACAAAACAGAATGAAGAGCAGAACCAGTATAGTTGCGTATGAAAAAGAGAGCAGCAGACTCAATAAAATATACACTTGCAGATTGAATTAATGAACAGGTCGCATCTTGAAATAAGATTGTTTAAAAGTTAAATAGAAGGCAAGAAGGGAAGAAATGAGATGAGGAAGGCGAGCAGCTAAGAGGAGCAGATAGTACATAATAGAAGAAGAGTTGAATGTAGTCAAAGAAACAGAGGAAGAGGCGCCTCCTGAACAGTAGAAAATAATGTATGCAAGAAGCCACGTAGCAGATGGATATGGTATAGCAGATTGATTGGTGTGGAAAGATTTGAAAATAAATAATAAAAGAAAGAAAATCAGGCGTGGGATCAAGTGTATGCAGAGTAAGAATGAACAACGGACTTGATGATCGTAAGATAATTTAAACTTGCAGCTTGTAATTGTCTGTAATTTGCAAATGATGAAATTAATTAATAATTGGATTTTCGATAGCATTAAATGTGAATGTCGATGGAAGTTAATGCCTGAGTTTGCATCCATTTATTGTGCAATCTGGATTTGATTTCAATTAACAAATAAAATCGTTGAATTGAATTACTGTTTGGCTGCAAGATCAGGTGGCCTGATAAGGTACCCCGAGTTTTGTTTTGCACTGTCTTTTCACAATTATTTTGGGAAAAACTACAGCAGATTTCAAAAACATCAATTTCTGAAATTTCGGAAATCTTATTAAAGAAAAACAAAAACTTACTGTACCAACCGATTCGAGCAAATCCCTTGTAAATCCAACAAAATTATCTGCAGCTGCAAGCCTGCCTACTATTTTTTTCCACAAAATGATGGGAATGTCCTTTAACAGATTTATTTTTTCGTGTGTCTCGTTTGAACTTTGTTTTTTCTATTTAAATGGTAGGGCAAGGGCTGTGGTCTGCTGATCTAGAGATGAACAGCCCAGCATGCGACACGTCAGGTTACCATCGGAAAGTAAAACTTCCTGTTGTTTTTCAGTCGGCTGCCGTTGGATGGATTGATCGGACGGTGGGAAAAGATGTAGACAAAATGTGAGGCTAATTGCATAAAGTGGATGCACTTTCGGTGAGCGTGTATTCCAAATTTCCACGGAAATAGTTGTAATTATACTAGCACTTGTACCCAATGAGGGTGCAAGGGAGACGCCGATAGGAAATTAAAGAAGAAGAATTAATGAATTGTTGTAATACGCAAGTGGTTGCATTAAAATATATCTGTATAGACATGTGCATTGTATAGTACAAGAAGGTACAATCTTTTGTTGTATTTGTTCTCTATAAACAACATAATCCCTTTGAACAATTTGTAGCAAGTTTGCATAAGTCAAATTTACATAAAAGCATCTTTTTGTCTTTTTTAAAGACATGCAATGCCTAAGAAGTGAAAGACTGTTGATTAGATTTCCTTGGACAAGCACTGACAACTTTGTTGTGACCACGTGTAGAAGATTCTCCAGTAGTGATTAGCCACCTGTAGAAGCCAAAATGCTTATTTGATTAGTTTTAGTATTGATACTCTATTCAAAAAGGGGATAAAAAAAACTGTATAACTTTGAGAGAGTGTGTAATTAATTGTGCATACCTAAGCAAGTTGTTGCGAGAGAAAGTGTAGGTGAGCTTCTTCTTTCTTCCTGATAATGTTGTATGGATTTTTTTTCATTTTGGAGTAGCGATCAAAAGAGAATGAGGGCTCTATGCGAAGGCCATTTATGGATTTGACTCTAGAAATTGTTGTAAACGTAAGGCCTTGTCTTTTAGTTGTACCAATATTGATTGTGGCTTTATTTAGTGTAAGGCCTTGCGATTTGTGTATAGTGATAGCCCATGCGATGACTAGTGGTATCTGTCTATGGTTGTCATGTGTTATATTGGATGTATTGGTATAGTTTTTAGGTCCATTTCATCCCATGGTGGACCACTATAGTTATCAAATGTGACTTTGTCATGTGTTATATTGGATGTATTGGTATAGTTTTTGGGTCTGTTTCATCCCATGGTGGACCACTATAGTTATCGAATGTGACTATAACATATGTAGGCAATGTAGGTGGTTTTGATCCAACAGGGTATACAATATCTTTGACCTGTCCAAGTGATCCATTTACTAGTCTAGCTTGGGTCCATAGGTTTGTTGTAAGCATGACATGATGACATTTGCTAAGTAATAACTCTTGGGGAAGTTACTCGTCACTATGATCGACACCTAGTTTAAACTATAAATTTTCCACAAAACTAAGTGCAACATGCACATTAAGAAGTTTCAACATTTTTTTGTTGTGTAATGTTACTATATCATTTGTAGCAAATAAGTGTATCAATTGGTCAAAATCTTCTTTTTCATTCTTTGTTAGTTGCTTGGTGTGAGTTATTAGTAAGTCCCAACCATGTTTTGTCAATTCTGCATTGCGAATGTTTTGTAAATTGGTGACTAAATTGGTGACTAAATTAACTAACTTCCAACTAAATGTTTTCTAATGTTGTCCAATTGCTGATGAACTTCCATTGTAAATTGAAAAGCCTACTATTTTGGTCTACTAATTTCATGTATTCATTTAAGGACTTATATGGCATCTTAACACAAATTGGCTCTGTTGTTCTAAATAGTACTACCAAATCAAAAATATAATTACAACTCCTAAAAACAGGAGCAATTGAAAACTGCTCAATTGACATGTCAAGTTATTTAAGGTGATTTGTCCCAATGAAAAAAGAACAAGTCAAATTATTAAATGTAAAAAAAAATGTCTACATTAATATATTATATTCCTAATTATACAAGTTACTTTAAGGGCTTGATAGATAATCATTTTGTTTGGCTTATTATCCAAGTAATTTCTATAGATTTTCTTTTCATAAATTAGCTCAAAAATATTGTGCAAATCAAGTACAACAATTATTAAAAAATAAAATTGAATAATAAATTAAATAAACAATAAACTACAAAACTTGGTTAATATTATAAAAATATCTAAATGACTAAATTTTTTTACAAACTAAGAGTAGTACACACAACACTCACTAATCTACATAAACCACTAATATTTTTTGTTTGGCTTATGTTCAAATTAATATAGGTCCGGATAGTTCTAGGACTAATCAGTTTATCTTTTACTAATCTACAAAACCACTAGCTATTTGAAGTTTTGTGTATTTTACTTGTTCAAATTAATAGAAATATCTTATAAACCATTTTATTTATTTAAAAATTATTTTATTTACTCTATTAACATATAAATTTTTATTTTTATTTAAGAATATTTCATTTTATTGCATCATTTACTAAACACTTATTTTACTTTTATATGTATATTTTATTTTTGAAAAGTCATTATTCATTATTTATATATTTAAAAAATTATTTTTATAATTTTATTTTAAATATACATCCTATGTATTATAATTTTTATTAGTAAAATAAATTATTTATTGCAAATTTAATATTTATAATTTATATTAAATGTATAGCAAAAATGAACAGCCATAATAGTATTGTTTTAACCTTTCAAAATAAAAACCAAACACTTTTCACAATTAAAAAAAAGAAATTTAATGCTCTTGAGCCATTCAAAATGAAATAAATCATTATGTACAATAATACAAGTAAGAAAAATTTTCACAATTAAAAAACAAAATAATTTAATGCTCTTGAGCCACTCAAAATGAAATAATTCATTATGTACAATAATACAAGAAAACTTAACAGGTTTGGTATAAAAAATAAAAATAAAAAATCTTGTCACTGCAATAAAATATCTCTGTTAAAACACTGTGAATGCACATTATGTGAGAAAACAAAAGGAGATAAGTAATTGGTACAAATGTTGACACAAAAGTGCAATTAAATACAATAATTTCTGTAGTCAATGGATAAAAGCATGTGTGCATGGCCCCCATGTGAGTTGGGCGAGATACAAAAATATGTACATAAAAATCCTAGCTATGCATAGGTACAAGGTCAATTTCTGGATGCACGTTGATGAACCTCAGCATATCCCTTTCGGAGAAAAATTAAAAACCAATAAGACGTCCATCAACCTACAAATGACATAAACCTTTGCCAAAACCACTGACTCCATTACGAGAATCACAAGCCTAGTTTCTTTAAACTAATTAAGTCAATTACAAGTTGTTCAACCTACAGATGAAATGCGCCCATATCAATATGCTTGTCAGAGTAACCAAAAAATCAGACAACTCTAAGCCTAGATTTTCTACCTACAACTTAGGCCTTGGACAAATTTTTAGCCTCAGAACAACTTATTCAACCCGCAGATGAACTATACCCATTGTTTCAGCACACAGATTTTTTATTTATTTTTAAGATAAAGAGAGGAAATCTCATTTTCTCCAATCTAAAAATTGAAATATCAAGCATACAATTCAGAATCAAAAACTACACCAAACAATTTACAATGGTGCTTTTTCCTGCTCTCCGTTTTTCGCTCTTCCTCTGCAACTGATTTGAAATCTGAGTTTTCTACGATGTACGCTTCCCTAAATTGGGCCCGCAGAAATCTTCCTATGCAGTGGCGGTGGTGGACAACAGAACTGAACCCTCAAACCAAATTTTATTGTGAACTGATGGAAAACACAACCTATTTATAGGCGGAGGCGATGATGGAGGGTGGGTGATCTTCTTGACATAGAAGATATCTGCTCGATTTAGTTTTAATGAGATTAGACTGAAAAAATGATTTGCACCATGGAGTGTTTGGGACGATGGAGTGCCTGAATTATATTTGCATTCAATGAAGCCACTGCCTTGGCTCCACGTCCTCCTTGCTTATCTTCAAAAGTAACCTCAGACCATTAGGGACAATCATTATCTCCTTGTTCTGTACATAGCCAGCAATCATACCTGCAGACAGAGGTGATCAAGTCACTGAGACGACAGCTACTATCATTAAAGATGAGCCAACCCTAGCTATCATAGTATTGTTTACCGGTCACCGTAGTTGCTCTTCAATTCTTCCTGCGCAGCCTGAGCACCTAAGAGGGTGGTTTAGCGGTGGTGAAGTAGTTTGCAGGCCATGTGAGACAGGATTTCCGATGGGCTGTGGACTGGCAAGTCCACAATTAAAAGCCTATCGGCTAATTAATTAAATTTTTGGAGGAAAAAAGTATATTCTCGCCACGCAGCAAGGAATATACGTCTGGACTCTGTATTTTCGATTAACACATCTGATTATAGTTGAAAAAGAAAATAAAGATTCCTTTTAGTTAATTTAATGAAACGTTTACACAAAACTAACAATCAGCGTGGATTAAATAGAGTTCGTAATGAGGGTTGAAAAATTAAATTTTAAAAAGTTTTTTTTGGTTGTTTTTTTTTTTAATTTAAAAAAGTTAAAAGGAAATTAAATGTTAAGGAGGGTATTGAAGAATCATATTAATAAATAAGTGTCACGTAGTGACTAATACTTGCCTTTATAGTATTTTAATTATAGAATTTTAGATTTAATAAAAATAAATGTAAGTTTTGTTAATGTGAAAAAAATTAAATGTTAATTTTATTAATTATACTACAAACATAATATTTAAATTGTATGATAATGCATGTCTATATTCTAAATTAATTGAATAGAAGTAGGCAGTTACATATATTTATATTAATAATTATTAATTTTATCTTAATTATATTATATAAAAATATATTATATATTAAAATTTTAAATATTATTAAGATATTATATAAATGAATATATAAAAAATAGGACATAAAAATAAAAGTAAGTTTTGTTAATATGAATAAAATTAAATATTCATTTTATTAATTATATTATTAACATAATATTGAAAAATGTTACATAAATGTTAATTTTTATTAAAATTATGCAAACAATATATTAATCATTATAAAATAAATTATAAGATAATGAATATTTATATTCTAATTTAATGAAATAAAAGATAGTTACATTCATTTATATTAATATTAATAATTATTAATTTTTTCTTAATTATAGTATGCATTCTTGATTAGAGATGAGGGGAGGAGGCATATAATTAAGCTAAAAAGGAGGAACACAGGCAACACATGGAATGTCCATAATTAGAGTTGAATGGTGAGCATTGTAGGAGCCGCCCATGATATAATATTGACATGCTTTAAAGGCTACTAGGACTACACGTTGGGGTGGCAACCACTTAAATCGTTCCTAAAATATTAGGTCCGTAACCAAAGTAGAAAAAGCAGAGAGAGTTACCGTTCTGTGTTAAAGTTACTGTCTGGTGCCCTAACAACGATTCAGTAGATAAGCTTTCAGTCCTTAGAAACATGTGGCAGGGATCTAAACCTTCGTCAGTGCCTACAACACCAGAGAACTGTCCAATATTTGAACTACTTAATTTTGGACAACTTAAAATATATCTAAATATATATTTCCTAAAGTTCAAAATAATAATATTTGGAAGTAATCGGGAAGCTATTTTTTTTAGTTGGGTTAATCAAACAGAAAAAATTAATGAGTATAATAATAGTTCAACTTTCGAAAAAATAGGACAATAACACATAAAACTTTTAAACCAATCATATTCTGAAAACTAATTTTTATATTTATAAAATTCAATATTTTGCAAGTTTACTT